>CAHIKZ030001767.1:120000-125000 GCA_903632075.3 Acanthosepion pharaonis | reverse complement strand
ATATATATATATATATATATATATATATATATAGTCGACTCTCCCGTCGATTTCGACGTATGAGGGCAAACAGATCAGTTTCCAGGAAACCGACAGCCCGATAACGACACATGAGATTTGATTAAAGGCCTCGTGCAGGACCATCCACACACACACTATATATATATATATATATATATATATATATATATATATATATATATATGCATGTTTTTCATTAAATAATATAGACAAATGTTGTCTATTTATTTTATGTAAAATTTTTTCGTAACGTCTGATAAGTTTAATAACATTATCGTTGAACAAAGAAAAAAATTCACAATATTGATCCATATTTTTTTAATACAATCTAAGCTTTCGGCTTACATAAGCCATTATCAAAGATGTCAATTACAATATATTAAGCAATATACGGACACGACAGTGATGTTAGTCTGTCATTATTTACATAGATGATTTCTAAGCAACCATAAACACGCGTATATAAGACGCTAGAAACGAAAATCCTACCGCATCTCATGACGTCACATATGACCACACGAGAGTGAATTGGAGAATGATGTATGGAAACCGTTGGTATAAACCAATGGCTTCTGTTACCAATTATAGACATTTAAGAATATTTGTAGCGATACCATAATTGATTTTATTTAGGTTGTTTAGGTTATATATTAGTTGTTGTTATTAGTTGATTTACGAGGGGCGTTTAATTGAGAATTTTTAATTTTGAGAATTTATTTAAATTCTAAATCTTTCGTTTTTTTATTTTCAAACGTTTTGTAGGCCAACTGGTATTTTTATATGGCAAATGATACCAAAATAATAGTAAAATCAAATAATAAAAATAGACTTATAATACCTATATAAAAACTAGTATCTCTAGATAAAAAAAAACAAAAAAGTCACAATTTAAGTGCCCGTATCCTCAAATAGAGGACACGCCTTGTCTACGTCACTACAGTCACTATTTCTACGAAACTCACCATCTGTTTCTACTTATACCAATAATGACTTAAGGAAGTCGAATGCTTGGAACACATTTCTTCCGAAATTAACTTTAGGAAATGTTGACGGAATTTTCTGCTTGGGAACAATGATCAATAAATATCATCGAGAAAAAATGACTGATATCTTTAATAACATTTGTCTTAACGCATGTATATATATATATATATATATATATATATATATATATATATATATATAATATATATATATATATATATATATATATATACTCAGTCACTCACTCACACACACAAATATATATATATATATATATATATATATATATATGAAATTTCTTTCAATCCTTCACGAGCTTCAGATCGTTAGCTATGATTAATTAATGATATGTCATTTTCGTTTATGAACGATTTCATCACGATTCTTTTTTGTAAGAGAGTAATTATACGTTATTATTGCTCAGAGGCCATTAGTGTTATGAAAACTTTTGAGAATTCCAGTAAGATATCTTTAATCATTTCTTTTTATATATATATATATATATATATATATATATATATATATATATATATTAATCGGCTCCCGCAGATCATTATTCAAACATGTACTGTTAAACATAACAGACAACGAATGTTTACTATGCTGGAACATAAGCGGTTCTAAGCTTTTGATTCAGAAGAAAATATATATATATATATATATATATATATATATATATATATATAAAAAAGATTATACCTAAAAATAAATTGTATATTTTTAAGAGAAAAGAGAAGCCACAAATGTTTTGGTCATAATGTGAATTACTTTATATACTATAACTTAAAGTATAATATATATGACAAATATCCACATCATATCGAATGAATATATATATATATATATATATATATATATATATATATATATATATATTATGACCATGTAAATGGTTAAGTAATAGCAAAAACCAACTTTGCATATATATCGTATATTAAACAACAGAAGTCAGAATGTATCAAATGATATTCACAGTTCCCCAAAACCTTCTTTCCTAATAATATTATAGTAGGCGGAAGAGTCAAATTAGATTCTTTAGAAGGAGGACACCACAACGATATATATATATATATATATATATATATATATATATATATATATATATATATATATGTGTGTGTGTGTGTGTGTGTGCGTGTGGGTGTGTATGTATATATGTATATATATACATATAACTCGTGTAACAGCAAAATTGTCGATTAAAACTAGCAGAGCTCTTTGAACAATCATATCCAGGTTTTGGCCAGAACAAATTCAGGATTTACTTTATTGACTTTCTAAGGTAATATTTAGCAGTGCTCGACTCCAATGGGCTAAATTCTTCCCAAACAACGAAACATACTGAGAATTGCTGAACGCTGGGATCTAAGACTTCTTACCGGTGCTTTCCAGCTTGATTTTGACATATTGAAATCTTTGCGTCGATTCCATCTATCCTCTTAAACTGTATCAATTCCTGTTGCTAATGTAGAATCTCATTCCTATCGCCCCGAGTTTCTTCATCATCTCTTCTGATATGGTCCAGCATCCAGGAGGAATGATGTTGTTAAAAAAACATAAATTAATTTGGTTAGGGAAATGAATATTTATTTGCAGTGTGTGATTAATAATATTAGTTTAAATTTTAGTGCAACTAGAAAAACCTTTTCAAAATGCAATTAAGCATAGGCTCTGTATAGAACATTTTCTGTCCAATTGGTTGTTTGGGAAGCTCATTCAAACCGCGAACTACTAAATATTAGTAAAAAATCCTCTCCAAATGCATTCCTATAGTAAAATTTTCTCTCCAAATCCTTCGTCTAGCAAACTACCTGTTTAATACATTCCTATTGTAAAACGCCTTAGCTAATACATTCTTATTTTAAAATGACATTTCTAGTGCATTCCTGTACTAAAATGCTCTTTCCAATGCATACCTATATTTAAATGCCTATTCACATGAATTACTATCGTAAAATGCCTTTCTAATGCATTCCTATAGTAAAATGCCCTTTTCAATGCATTCCTATCGTAAAATGCCTTTCTAATGCATTTTCAATGCATTCCTATCGTAAAATGCCTTTCTAATGCATTTCTATAGTAAAATACCCTTTCCAATGCATTCCTATAGTAAAATGCCCTTTCTAATGAATCACTATACTAAAATGCCCTTTCCAGTGCATTCCTATAGTAAAATGCCCTTTCCAGGACATTCCTATAGCAAAATTCCCTTTCTAGTACATTCCTATAGTAAAATGCCCTTTCCAGTGCATTCCTATCGTAAACTGCTCTTTCCAATGCATTCCTATAGTAAAAAACCTTTTCCAATGCAGTTCTATAGTAAAATGCCCTTTCCAATGCATTCCTATCGTAAACTGCCCTTTCCAATGCATTCCTATAGTAAAATACCTTTTCCAATGCATTTCTATAGTAAAATGCCCTTTCCAATGCATTCCTATGGTAAAATGCCCTTTTCAATGCATTCCTATCGTAAAATGCCTTTCTAATGCATTTCTATAGTAAAATGTCCTTTCCAATGCATTCCTATAGTAAAATACCCTTTCAAATGCATTCCTATCGTAAACTGTCCTTTCTAATACATTCCTATAGTAAAATGCCTTTTCTAATGCATTCCTATAGCAAAATACCAATGATTTCCTACCAATAGTGCAATAAAAATCCAATGAATTTTATACATAAAATGCCCTTTCCAATGCATTCCTATCGTAAATGCCAATTTCAATGCAAAATTCCAATCGCAAAATTTCCTTTCCAATGCATTCCTATAGTAAAATGCCTTTTCTAATGAATCACTATACTAAAATGCCTATTCACATGCATTTTATAGTAACATGCCTTTACAATGCATCCCTATGGTAAAAAGGCTCTTTGTAATGCATTCCAATACTAAAATGGCCTTTCTAATGCATCCCTATAATAACATGCATTTCCAATGCATTCCTATAATAAAATGACCTTTCCACTGCATTCCCATCGTAAAATGTCTTTTCCCGTGCATTCGCATATTAAAATGCTCTTTCTGATGCATCTCTACACTAAGATGCTCTTTCTAATGCATCTCTATACTAAAATGCTCTTTCTAATGCCTTGCTATCGTAAAATGCCATTTCCAATGCATTCCTATAGTAAAATCCCTTTCCAATTTTATAGGAAAATGCCTTTCCAATGCATCCCTATAGTAAACTGACCATTATAATGCAGTCCTATACTAACATGCACTTTCTAATGCATTCCCATTGTAAAATGCCCTTTCCAAATAATATTATATTAAAAAGGAAACAAATAAATCCTTACCAAAAATTCGAAACGACTCTTCGAGATTTGGGTCATCACGCTATCTCAGTTTGTTGTTGTTCTTTTTTTTTTTTTTTTTAATTATATGGGAATGACTTAATCAAACAGTTTGTTATTTTAAGGGAAACACTTCCAGGAAACACACGCAGGAAACACACGCGGGAACCACTTCCGGAAACATGTTAGACATGTACGAGGTGCATTCCAGAACCTTTCAAAAATTTTCAGCGAATTTATTAATATCAAAGAATATGGAGGCGATAGAAATGTGTTTATACAGAAGGATGGTGAGCATGCCAAGGACAGACCATGTGAGTAACAACAAAGTTTCAGAGAGAATCGAAACAATGAAGTAGAAAAGCGATTTGAATATGCTTATACATACATATATATATATATATATATATATATATATATATATATATATTTAAAAAAAAAAAAAAATGATTCCATCGCGACACATAAATTACTATGTTTGGAAACTGAAACTCAAGTGCCAAACTTTCAATATTAAACCCTAACTCCAGAAGACAGTTTCATTCTAAGCGATGTTTGCAATCCAATATCTGTGTCCAAATGGAAACATATTTTTTTAAAAAAAGGTTTAAAATTTTAAGCTCTACTTCTATATCGAGCACTGTTTTTTTTTTTTTTGCTTTTGTAAAATCAAAACAAAAAAAACTAAAGAACTTCGGATTATT
>CAHIKZ030001767.1:15000-115000 GCA_903632075.3 Acanthosepion pharaonis | reverse complement strand
CTCTGAATTCAAACCTGCTCTTAGAGGAGGGTGGATGGAGTCTCTCTGAGCCTTGGTTGGCAATCCATTTAGTGTTGGTGTCACGATAAAAACACTCTTGATAGCCCTAGCGAAGCATCAAGAATTCAGCTATTTGACAAGATTATGAACTACACCAATCAAAGTATTGGTGAGTTCAATCTCGGCTGAGGCCGCAAGATGATGATGATATAGAAGCGACAGACGTTTTTATGCGTCGAATCGATCTCTTTTGTAAATAAACGAATGAAATTTGTGTGTTTTCTTTTGGGGTGGGGGTGGGGGGGTTTCTTCCGTGTTCGAAAAACGGAGCGAGTAAACAAAGGGAAAGTCATAAAGAAAATGGCAACAGAAAAAAACACTTCTACTTCAAATCAAGAAAAGACAGCCAAAATTCTTTGGACACATAAAGAGGAAGGACTGCTTGGAAAACTTAACCCTCACGGGACATATTGATAGCAAGAGCGATAAGGGAACGCAGCAAGCCACTTACCAGACAAACTTGTGTTAATGGATGCCGGAACCGAGTCCGGAGGCCTTAACAAGGAGAGAAAAAACTGCTAAGAGCCAGACGAACTAGAACGCTACAAACGCGGCACATCGAAAAAGAATTTCGAAAAATATACACTAGATCCATTAGGCTATCGGCCAATTCTTCTGCCCACAGGAGGTTCAAGCAGCATATGAGAATAAAATGAAATCGATCGGAATATGACGAACCAAAAA
Organism: Acanthosepion pharaonis; assembly: GCA_903632075.3. Lineage (NCBI taxonomy): Eukaryota > Metazoa > Mollusca > Cephalopoda > Sepiida > Sepiidae > Acanthosepion > Acanthosepion pharaonis. Next base: position 114,256 of record CAHIKZ030001767.1, on the reverse strand, counting down.
AGTAAGCCAATTTTATTGAAAGGGGAAAATAATTTCACATGAAGTAATAGTGAAATAGATTCAATGTCGATATTCGCTGCATTTATGTTTTTAATCATTACCGGTCCACACAAATATTTTAAATATGTTTTTTTTCCCATTGATCGGGTGTTTTATTAGCGTAAGAAATATCGATGCGTTCATTTTGTAACTAATTCGCTTGCGAAAGTCATGGAGCCTTCTATAGGGTGGTTCCAATAACTTGAACTGATTTTAAATATGAATTAAGTTTAAGCGTCTCATGATATATTTTTTTCTTTTTCTGTCAGATTTGGCGGACATTTTGGGCGATATTATTTTTTACACATAATTGCCATGACTTAAATAACATGATCCAATAGAGAAATAAAGAAATTTTCACCAATAACAATGATTTATTTACTGCTGAATTTGATCCGTCTTAATGAAACACCATTATATATAATCCGTCTTAATGAAACACCATTATATATAATCTGTCTTAATGAAACAACCTTTAATATCCTCCAACATGGTATGGCTAAAATAGCAGGATAGACTGAACTGGAATCATTAGCCTTAAGTATTAACTAGTCCAGATGAAAGAAAACATTTACTCCCAAACCTCAGAGAATACAACGGAAGCACAACTCCATTATCTTCCCAAGGTATGATTATTCAAAGATAAGAAAGAACGTAAATCCGGGGCGAGTCATAATCGACTATGACCTTAAGCAAAATGCTATTTTCAGAGAGAGAACTAGAGAGATAAAGAAAGAGAGAAAGACAGCCAAGAATATACTAAATTCTATTAGGTTGGTGCAAAAATAATGACGTAATAATGTCGTTTTTTTACGTATTTTTTAACGTCAAAAAACATTATTACGACATTATTATTGCACCAACCATATATATATATAATTATATAGGATCTCATCACTGAAAAGGGTGAATGATTATGGTAACAAGTTTGGCTTGTCTTGAATCCCTTTCAGATTCTGTCCTCATGCAGGCGGTTTGCTGCTAGTATATTTTCTGTTATTGTGGATGTCCTTTCTGGATTAAATCCAGATTAATAAGAAATATATTTTTAATTAAAATGATAAAGACGATTACATTTTTTTTTGTTTATTTTTTTTTAAGAAATTACATTATTTAAAAAATGTACAAAGAAAGACAGAACGAAAAGACTTTCCTTTCTATGACAATACTTTCCTGCTTTTCTGTCGTCTCTTATCGGACAACTATCTTGAAATAAGGGCAGGTGCTCCACTGATTCCCTGACTGACTTCTCAAAGCTGTTGCAACCATTTTTCCGAATAATTAACTCGAAATCGCAAAAGATGGCAGGTGAGTCGGCAGTTTTAGCTTCGATTTATCCGCCTGCCCAGGGCCAATGAGACGACTTTGGCAGATGGAATTGTCAGCGGCCGTCGGCAAATTGTGATTCTAATCATTATTATTTCATATCATTGAAGCAATCCGTTATCTCTTTTCATCTGTCTTCTGACTGACTGGCTTCTTGTATGACAGTCCATTTTCTTATTATCATGTGTTTTTTTTTTTTTTTTGTTATTGTTGTCGGATCCGCATTAGCATCAACACCTCTATTGTTTATATTATAGCCTTTCGATCGGTATATTCGTTGTTATTCTTCAGGTGTCAATCGATTCCGTTAAACGTACAAGGGGCTTAAGACGGATAGAGTTATTACACTGCTCGCAGAGATATCTCTGCGTATCATTTTCTTTCTATCAGATCAAAAGATCCTTCAAGGAGAATGAACCATAAATCCCCCACTCCTTGTTTCGCGACCGAGTCGTTAGAATGTTAGCGTTCCTTCCATGAAACCCTGTTTCGAATCACACTTAGGTCGTATTGTCAAGGCTGTGACGTCTTCTTAATACTAGCCTAGGGAAACGATCCCCAGCGTATGGGAAGTGCCTGAAACCATACTATACACTAGCCCAAGACTTGCGTGCGATATTTCGTTAGTCGAAGATGTGGATGGTTAGGCTGGCAGGAAATCACGGGAGATCGTCACCGAGGAATTCAGTGCACTCCCATGATTCAAAAAATTTGCGTTGGCGTTTTTCACGGAAACGGTTGCAAAGTTCCGGTCAAATCCTGTTGCAGTCGAAACCAGAGGTTTGCTCTGTGGTTGTTAAATAACCAGAAATATGTCTGAACAAGCATCTGCAACAGGGATTAGCTAGCCACTTTGGCGCGCATATTCGACATACAGGCACCCATTATACACGCTTACACACACAGACACACAAAATCACGTATGAATAAGGACAAAAGTAACACTTGATTTTACCAAGGCGTTTCGTCCTCTGATGGACTTTATCAAAGCAAATGTAAGGATTTTATTTTGCAACATGTATTTATAGACAGAAGTGAAAAAAATATTATTAGAATTACAATTTTTAAAAATTTAAGAACCCACAAAAATAATATTAAGACTAACTATAAAAGTAACAGGGTCGCAGTAACGTATGGTGGGTTCCAACTGATGCAGTAAAATACATCAGAGGACGAAACGCTTTGGTAAAGAAAAGTTTTCCATTTATCTTTATTCATATTGCCCTTTTTACAGATATATTTTATTTATATCTGGATTTTCACATATATATATACAAAATAATTACACACAAAAACGCACTATATCATATATATATATATATATATATATTCAAAAATTCAAGTTTGTATCTATTATGAATAACACACTTAAAAAAAAACATATTTCGATTTGCTTTATATTTTTTCGTCTCGGGTGCTAACTGAATTTTACCAAAAAAAAATAGTTTCCATGCCTGATGATGACCGTAGACCTAATACTGTTTATAATTTAAAAAAAAAAACAAAAAAAAAAAACAAGGATCATAACATTCATCGAGTGGTTAGTTGGTTAATGCATTTTTAAAATTTAGTTTGCGAAGTGAATTCGCCATTAACTTTACTAATTTACTTTTTGTATGAATGATTCATTGTAATATATATATATATATATATATATATATATATATATATATTTAATGAACAAATCTGACAATTATTTGAAGACATTTTTATGTTTTATACATTCTTTTATAGATACAAATATTTAAGTAAATACTATGTTTATAATAAACAGTATTAAACAACATTTAAACAAGCCTGAATGTCCAAAATTTTTCATAAAAATATTCGTTCTCCGACAGGAATCGAACCTGTATCCTATATGGAACCATCTTACAGCCTGATGTGCTTTTAACCGATTTGACCACAGTGGAGCGTTCGGTTATCGAGGTCGATTTTACAGCCTTTAAACTTCAAGCTTCCATCAAAAATAGCTAAATATCAAAGTTTAATGAATTTAATTGAATTATATATATAATATATATATATATATATATATATATATATATATATATATATATATATATATATATTTATTATTTGAGTTCCAATTCCAATTTGTTCAAGATGATCTTCGCCCTGTTTAACCTTTTTCTCCTTTCTGTCCTGCAGTAATAGTAACCTCAAAATTTCATTTACAATTTTTTTTGATTATAATGAAACTCAAAAAAAAACGTTGTTACAAATTGAGTTGGATCTTTTCTAATTGATATCTTTATCTCTAATTTGAAATGATGATACCTCTTCCTGCTGTGATCTCCTGATCCATTTTTTCTCTCTAATGTTCCATCTTTTTAAAACGTTTTCACCGCTCTCTTGAATGTTCTTTGAAGATGGAAGTTAGAGTATGAATGTTGGTACCAGTCCGGAATGATATTTTTCCCCTTACCAGTCGGACTGACAACAAAACGATTTTAACCTGTTCTCTTCCGAGCTGAATAACTCAAAGTGATTTTCACGGCAGATGGTGTCCAGATGACTAAACATCTGAAAACATCGAAAAAAGAAACTCAATTAGTTTATTTTTAGATATTAAACCATTTGTGTGATGGTCAATTATGATTTTACACATATTTTGACAATTTTGCTGTTACACTTTTATATAGAGCTATGGGTAAATATTGAACAACAAAATATCGCCTTGCGTGGCTACTGGTCTATATAAGGACAACTTACTGAATTTAAAACCCTGGAATGCAGAGTTAAAAATTAAAAAATAGCGTTTCTAAACATTCCAGTGGCTTACATTCTGTTTTTGTTTTTATTAGTTACTTTGTTCAATTAATTTCATTTTCGTATTTTGCTTTGATAAAGTCCACATTGGACGAAACGCGTCAGCAATTACCAGTTTTCCTATTGTCATTTTTATATTCTATATATATATATATATATATATATATATATATATATATATATATAAAAGAAATAATAACACATGAATCAATCAGAAGTATTAATGCGATTATTGGCGACATCCATCGCTAGAAACATAATATATGCATTAAAATACTGTTAATCCATAGTGCGAAGTGATCCTCGTCGATAAACTTGATGTCTGTAGTTTTCAGTTTATTTGATGTTAAAAATGCTAGTACTTACGAATAGTCCTCTATTCATCATCAGGCATGTGTTTTTTTTTTCCTTATAAAATCAAAAAACTTGAGACGATATAATCTTTATGTCGACCGAAAGATGTTTTTTAATATCTTCTATTATTGACGGTTGTGTAAGATCTCGGAACGTGCAAAAGACGCAACGCTAAATTTTTCAAAATTTTAAGTGAGAATTTTATTTAAATATTTCTTGTGATGTGTTAAATCCACGTATTCTATTTTTACAAGTGTATTCAGTTTTATGTCATGAACTAAGTATATAGTTCAATAATATAGTGTAATGTCTTAGTAGTACAGTTTTTTTTATAGGAATTTTTTGTATGATTGATTCTATATAGATTATTTTGTATGTAAATTATATACTGCCTAATGTTTTATATATATATATATATATATATATATATATATATATATTCATATATATATTTATAAAAATAGTTTTAAAAAATAGAAAACTGTTTACAATTTAAAACAAGTAGTTTTGAAGATTATATTTTGCAAAAAATCCGAAAAACAACTTATTTCGTGCATATATATGACTAATAATAATAATAAAAATACATAATTAAAAAAAACTATTAATCAGTTTTGTGTAAGTGTTTAAAATATAAACAGATTCAAATTTATATAATACAGATTTTTGTGATTAAAGTGCACCCTTAACGATATTTTTATTCCTCAAATACCCCTATATTTTTGAAAAAAATAATAAAAAATAAAAAAATTTCATTGATGTATTCCTTCATTCTTTAACCATCCTTAATATATTGATTATAATTTATAAATCAAATTCTCCTTCTGTTAGTCCCCTATACGTTCGTATCTATATCTTCTGTATTTATTCTTGACGCCATTTTTAATTTCCATTTTAATTTTATATTTAAGGTTATTAAATTTTGTACCAATAAATAAATTGCCGTCAAATCCCTATGTTCTGGGAATTTAATATTTAACTTCCCCGTTAATTTCATCTATGGGCAAATATTTCCATTATTTAAACTGGTATCAAAACATATGATAGTGCAAAAAATATTATATATAAATTTCTTTAAAAAATTTTGGGTATTTGATTTTGTCTATTATTAAAATTATAAATTGAGGTTGATTTAAAAAAAAAAAAAAAAAAACAAATATTTATTTTTTCTGGACTTACTTTGTTCTTTTCAATGTTAAATTCTTTTATCCTTCTTTTCCTGATTTGGTGTCCCCAAATTTGTCTATTTTTCTTTCATGAATCTATATCAAGTGTATAATTATTTATATATTTCCAAAACGTAATTAAAAATTCCACGACTAGTTGATCAATATTTCCAAAATGGCTTACTATTTTTCAGACAACCTCTATTTATCATATTTCTTTCATTGTCCGACATTCATTTTTTAAAAAGAGGGAAAATATTACCTCATTTTTTTTGCCAATTTATTTTTTACATTTTTTTATATACTAATATATATATATACATTATGCAAATGTGTTTTATTAACCGACTTTTCCATTCTTTAAAAAACATATCCTAGATATTTAAATGTCTCTCCTTGTTTGATTTTAACATAACCCATCAGTATCTAATCTAGCATTTCTCCAAAAAAATGTCAAACATTGCCGCTATTTTTATTTTTTTCATTTTTTGTGTCTAGTTCCAAAATCTATGTTTTACTTGGAAGAAAAAAAAATTTGTTTTTCACAAATTTATCAACCTATTTTGTATATTTATACAGCATATTCAAAGGCAGAACATCTACACCCAGATGGTAAAAAAACTGTTCTGGTTTTTCTAACAAAAATCTGATACATGGTATTTCTTTTTAATCAATATCTGGAGGGGGTTGGAGGAAAATTAATTGTGTCCCATGGGTAAGCTATATACCAAAATAAACAAGTATTTTTTTCGAACTGCTATTAATTTTCCTACATTTTACATATTTAGACCTGCAAATCCAAAATTACATTTTGGTATTACTGTTACATATTCCTCATTTACTTTCTGTTTATTTCGTCTTGGGCGACGATGTCATTGTCATATGGCCTCCTCATTTGAAACAAGGTCTTGCTTTAAAATTTTTTTTACAGATCCCATTTTTTTGGAGTTCAAAAGTCGTTGATCGTGATTGTTATTATTCGAAATAAAAGAAACAACAATTTTGGAAACAAAAATTGTAAACTATTATTATTCATCATCAGTTTTCATATTCTAAAATAAAAATTTTGGGGTTTAATACCAAAGAAAATGGGGAAGGTTTTTGAAAAATGATTTTAACAAATCTCCATTTGCTAGACGTGTTAAAACCCGTCAAGTATGAAAAATTTGTTTCTATCTCAAAAATTCCTAAAAATTTTCAGCCAATAAAAACGACAAATTTGTTTTGATTTTCTGACCTTATTTTAAAAGGTCAAAAAAAAATTTTGAAGAATTATTTATTCTGAAAAAATTATTTAACATTATAAAACGGTGAAATGCATAAAGTAATGTGTTTTAACATTGAGTTAAAAAACACATTTTCAATGTGATAGCCGTAAGATTTTTGATATGAATAATAATTTAAAACAAAAGTATTTTCCGATTAAAGAACTTTTATGAATATATATATATTTTATATATATATATATATATATATATGTTGCTGATATTATAAATATAATCAATATTTTTAAAAAATGTATTTGTTCAGTCAGCAACAATGATGATTCAAAAACAATAATTTCTTTTTTTTTCTCAAATCTTTTTTTATAAAAATTTTTTAAAACATCTGGAATACGTAGGTGGGATTTTTTCAAACTCAGTGGATTATCTATTAATGTAAATTAAATAGATGGAATTAAAGAATGGATATCTTCCGAAATGTTTTCTAAAAAAATTTCTTCTTATTTTTAGTAAAAATCTATTTTGATATAAGGAATTCTGACTAATTTGGATTAGCATGTAAAAAAAAAAAAAAAAAATGGAACTAATGGAGGGATTCATCCGAACATTATTTGTTTTTCAATATTTACTTGAATGTCTGTGGAAACAAGGCCTTTATAATCATTAATTTAACCCCAAAGAAATTCACAAATGTTGGAACTGGGATTTTTTTTTTTTTTATCGAATTTTGTCTTGAAAATGTTTCAAGTATTTTCAGTTTATTGGATGATTGAATATCTTACGGATGTAGCTATTATAAAACAGAACTTTTACCTTGGAAAGAATGGGGCTCATTTGAACATTTTCGATGGAAAAAGTATCAGTAGCAAAACCTGACTTTGGTATTTGAGGTCTTTGTTTGGGATAAGGCTGCATTGTATTAATGCCTTCCTTCGATGAAAATTTTACATCGATTTTGCCAAAATGTCTCCTTTTTTTATAGGTTAAAACTCACTTATTTCCTTCTGTCCTTTTTTTTTTTTAGTTTTTCTGGCTTGTAATAGAGTTCTATGATTCAAGCCCTCTGTCCTCGTTATGATACCTTTTCAAAATTATGTTCTGTGTAATTTTTTTATTCAATATGTGTCCTTTTTAAATTGCATTTCACTTTTTGGAAATTTTTTTTATTATCTCGTGCTAGGATGTTGCCAGTCAAAAATTTTCTTTTTTCTATCTTCCATACATCTTTGAAGCAAAATCCTGTGAGTGTCAAATTTTCTAAGCCAATTTCCTCTATTCGGGTTTAAGAAATGTCAAATTTATATCTTTCTGATTCTAAAATTATTAATGTCATTTTGTTCCCTATTTCCTTCAAATCATACTCGTTGATTATTTTTCCCCATTTCTCAACATTATTTGGTTTGGTTTGGTTTGTTTTATGGCATATCAACCTTAATGGGTTATTTGATGCCGATGAAATTTTTATTGATAGTCATTTTTATTTTTCCAAAAAAGTATTACTGTTAATATTTTTTTCCTTCAAAAATCTATTTCTGGTAATAATTTTTCTTCAAAAATCTATTTCTGGTAATATTTTTTTTCCTTCAAAAATCTATTTCTGGTAATATTTTTCCTTCAAAAATCTATATCTGGTAATATTTTTTTCCTTCAAAAATCTATTTCTGGTAATATTTTTTTCCTTCAAAAATCTATTTCTGGTAATATTTTTTCCTTCAAAAATCTATTTCGGGTAATATTTTTTCCTTCAAAAAATCTATTTCTGGTAATATTTTTTTTTTTTCAAAAATCTATTTCTGGTAATATTTTTTCCTTCAAAAAATCTATTTCTGGTAATATTTTTTTTTTCAAAAATCTATTTCTGGTATTAATTTTTTCTTCAAAAATCTATTTCTGGTAATATTTTTTTTTCTTTCAAAATCTATTTCTGGTAATTTTTTTTTCCTTTTTCAAAATCTATTTCTGGTAATATTTTTTTTTCAAATATCTATTTCTGGTAATATTTTTTTTTTTCAAAATGTATTTCTGTTAATATTTTTTCCTTCAAAAATCTATTTCTGGTAATATTTTTTTTTTCAAAAATCTATTTCTGGTAATATTTTTTTCTTTACTTCTAAATCTATTTCTGGTAATATTTTTCCTTCAAAAAATCTATTTCTGGTAATATTTTTTCCTTCAAAAATCTATTTCTGGTAATATTTTTTTTTATTCAAAAATCTATTTCTGACATAATATTTTTTCCTTGAAAAATCTATTTCTGACACTATTTTTTTACTACAAAAATTTATTTCTGGTAATAGTTTTTTTCAAAAATATATAACTTGCAATATTTTTTTAAATGTATTGCTGGTAATATTTTAAAAAAATGTATTGCTGGTAATAAGTTTTTTCTTCAAAGAAATATTGCTGGAAATGTTTTTCCACATTATTTCTGGTATTAAAACCTATTTTTATACTTTTATAATGTTTAGATCCCAGATAGGGGGTTAACTATTTGCCCATAGATGGGACCCTAACAGGTTCTACCACCCCGGGTCAGGGTGGACCTGGGAACACCAGTAATTATATGAGGTGGTTCCATGCTCCTCAAAACCTCTTGATCAGAGGCCTTGCTGCCGGTTGTAGTTTAACATCTTCCCAGGAAAACCGCCCAAGGTATTCTTTTATCCTTCTGTATAGGCATTATTTCTTGATGCCTCCTGTATCATTCTCTTCATGTTCCTTTAAATGAATTTTCTTCTTTTCACAATATAACAATATATTTATATATATATATATATATTATATATATATATATATATATATATATATATATATATTTGTATATTTAGGCAGCAATCCTTCTTTTTTACATGTTTCATTAAAAAAACCGACAAGGTACTACGGTTGAAACTTTTATTTAATTTTTCTTGTGTTCTGACAAGATCAGTTCTTTTCTGGACAAAGGATGTAAGAACTGTCCGAATGTTCTGTATTTCCGAGATTTTGTTTCTCAATTTTCAAGTGATGATGTTGAAAATAAAATTATCACTATATATATATATATATATATATATATATATATATATATATATATATATATTTATATATATATTACATATAAATATATATATATATATATATATATATATATATATATATATAAATATATATAACAGTTTAGAACGATTTTTTTATAAATGGAAATTTTCCTGTCACATGATAATTTCCTTTGCTTTTGGAAGATATCAGTCTAATTATATTTTAAATAAATGTGCCCACCATGGCTCTTCACAACTTCCCATCTTTTGTAGCGCTTAGCATTATTTTTTTTTATTATTATACTTTCCATTCCCATACCCTTCTCCTGTTGGTATCCTGAAGCCACCAGCTTTCCCTTTCGCATAAAATTTCTTGTGAGTGTCCAATTCGCCATGCCCTCTTTCCTCAGAATTTTCAACCGTCTCTTTCTGATACTAATTCTCGGTGTTATTCCGCTTCGCTTACCCATTTTCCTTAAATCACTCTCATTGCTTAACCGCTCCGTTCTCGGTCTTCTCAGCATACTGTTTTTCTGAAGTCTCCTCTTCATCCCCGAGGAAATTGTGCCGCATTGATTGCGATAGTAAATGATTAATATTACACAGCGATACGGTTCAGTTTAGCGTTACTTTAGGACTCCTTAATTTGTTTCTGACGAAATCTTTCCTGTTTCTTAATACTTTACAAGAAGCATTTTTTTTTTTTTTTTTTTTGAAATTTTCTACTTTTTCCCCGTAACGTTCAATTCAATTTCAGTCTCACACCCACCCTTGAGTATTGTATGGGAAGCGTGTTTGGGAGTGGAGAGTGCGGGAATCTTTTTTGTTTCCACTGCCCGATATTCGATGCAGTGCCTTAGGACTTACGCACCCGCCTACAAATTCGAGGTAGTCGTTTAGGATTTTTTTTTTCTTAAATCGACCATATTTTGAAAAGTTACTTTTTTTAGATTTGTCAGGTCGATCAGGTATCTCACATAAGAATTAAAAAAAAGTAAAAAGATTTATTATCTGTCCTACCTAATGGTTGAGACAGTTGCATCTATACTGTAACAATACCAGTGAAAAGGTTTTAAATCTTGGTAAAATAGAGATTTTGTTTGAACAATGGTGCAATGAAATCTTTACATTTTAAACTGTGTTATCCCAAGTTTAATAAAGAGCAAGTTTTGTTAAAGTGAAATCGACAAATAATAATAATAATAATAATAAATTATTATTAAAGACCACAAACAAAAAAAGTGCCTCCTTATTGATATGGCAGTCCCTGCTGACTGCAATGTATCTTTGAAGATATTCAAAAAACTGTCAAAATACAAGGACCTTGAAATAGAAATCTCGAAAATGTGGCATATGGGAACATCAACAATTGTAGTTGGAGCCCTAGGACTGGTTGGAAAAGATTGCAGTAGACTAATTGAAGGGATTCCTGGAAGTCCATGCCTCAAGGAGATACAAAAAATTGTTCTCACAATTACAGCCCACACTTTACGAAGGGCTTTATCTATGTAATATTATTTTTTTTTTTTTTTGTCAGTGGAAAGTGCCATGATGCCATTTCTAACCTTAGGTCCCTGGGCGGGACCCGGAAAGAAATGTGTAAACGCCAGAAATCAAAGAAAATAATAATAATAATAATAATAATAATAATAATAATAATAATAATAATCACAAGGTTTTAAATCTTGGTAAAATAGAGATTTTGTCTGAACAATGGCGCAATGAAATCTTTATATTTTAAATTGTGTTATCACAAGTTTCATAATAATAATAATAATAATAACAATAATAATAATCACAATGACTTTGAGAACGACCATGTAAATATCATGTGTAAGTTCAACATTGTGACAAACCGCGACCAAACCCAACATTATCTTCACTAAGAAAATTTAAATAAAAAATGCCTTCTCGTGGTCGTGTCTGACCCTTTCTTTTTTATGTGCTGTGTCCTTTCAGGACGTAGCCGACCATGACCCTCCACTTTTTCCAATGTATTCTGGCTCTCAACAGGTTCTAGTAATTTCTTTTCCAATGAATTTTCTGGTTTTGAAAGAATTGCCATTCTGTAAACGAGCATGATGCTTTTAATCTATTTTTCTCTCTATTCGTCCCTTGTTATCAGATTCTCCAAACCCTCCTTTCTCATCAATGTCCCAAAATTTCATCTGCCCCCATCCTTATGTTAAAATAAGTCTCAAAGTTGTTTGCATCCTCTCCAAGACGTCATTTTTTGCTCACGTGCTCATTTCCATGATATCCTCAGCATCCTTCTGCAGAACCACATCTTGTCGCCTTTTTTTCATCCTTTTTGTTACCAGTCCAACATTCGGGATTTTTTTGAGGACAAATGTCACATCGCAGCTCAGTACTCTTTTTTTTTCACCATAGAAATCCTCCTGCTTTACAGTACTCCACTCAGCTTCTGAAATTCATCCTTGGCCATCCCAATCCGACTTCTGATCTCAGTGTCGCACTAGCCATCCTCCGTCAGAACACTGCCCAGATACTTAAACTTCCGCACATGTTTGACCTTAGTATCTGACCCTGGTGACCAAAATATTATGGTCAAAATATTTGACAAGTTTAAGAAATGCACGGGCATCCATTTTGAATTTTCCAAGATATGGGTCGTTAACAAAAAATTTTATGGTATCTCACAAAAATTTGTATTCACATATTCCAGTGAACCTACGAGATTATTTTGCCAATGTAACAATTTAATGTTTCTTGATTGTTAGTATTGGAGATACAATCTCTCAAAGCACATGAGAATCCATAAGCAACATTATTTTTTTTTTTTACATAGAGTGAATTTTTAAGAGTTGAATTATTTCTAAAAATTAGATTAGATATTTCGAAGTTTTTGTAATAAGTGGTCAATCTAAAGAATTTGTTAGAATCCATAAGTACGATACATTATCTGTTTATATTTCTGAGATGAGGTATTGTAATTTAAATTGTTCGGACTGTTGTCCTCATATTTATTGCCATATTCACGACGTTTCAGCCGTTGTACGCTCTGGCATTCATCAGGATCTGTATATATATCTGAGATGAGGTATTGTATTTATTTACTCTATTTATATTGTTCGGACAGTTGTCCTCATTTTATTGATATAAGATACGACGTTTTTAATTTGTAGGCTCCGGCCTTTTTTGGAGAAGATGTCTATATTCTTGAGATGATTTTCGTTGTAATCTTACTTTGATTATTAAACGCAAAACGTTTGTGTGTGTGTTTGTGTGTGTGTGTGTGTGTGTGTGTGTGTGTGTACGTTTATATATTGGATCGGATTTCCTACATTTTTCAACCGATTTCAACAAAACTCCACAGGACTACATAAAATTATCTTACGGTGGTTCTGTCAGCGCCAAAAATAGGAAAAACACAATTGTTTTTGCACGAAATCAATTTGAAAACACGATAAAACACGATAAAACACGATTCTGTCACCAGAATGAAAGGGGGACAACTTATATCGAGTTATACTTATAAAATCCAGGTTATTTGTGTGTGTGTGTGTTCGTTTATATATGGGATATGATTCCCTACATTTTTCAACCGATTTCAACAAAACTTCACTTTTTTTGACAGGTAGCGTTTCTTATTGTCTTACACACTTTTTTCTTTATTTTTAACATTCAGAATGCTTTAAAAATTCCATTTACAAGACAATTGTTTATAATAAAATTCTATTCAATCGGTAGATCTCATAACGATTGAAAACAATGTTTTTGTTTGAGTTTAAATTTGATTTTTCGTAAAAAAAAAAACTAATTAAGACATGCGTGTCCGTCAACCTTAAACAATAATCTTTGTCAATTTTATTTTTCAGTCTTTATGATGGTCGATACTTGATCTATCTCTTAATCTTACATCTCCGGGCAACGCCGGGCTCTACTGCTAGTTATTTATATTATTTACGTTGTTCAAACTGTACTCCTTATCTTCATTTTAAAAATGATATTCACGACGTTTTCACCAATGTAAAAACTCAAAAATTTCTTCAGGTGTTTGTAATGTCGAACTAACCCTTTATTTCGTCCACCGAGGTAGATGGTTCTAGTTCTACGTGCCATACCTCTTCCGGGTCAATCTCAACAAATCTCCTTTAACTCCCACTCTAAGTTTTTGTTCACCATTTCAGTAACCAGGTATTGAAATCACAACTCTTTGGTTCATGTAACTAGATCCAACAAACGCTTTTAACCACAGGACCATGTGTACTTGAGGACACAGGCTGTCTTATTAACATTTAAAAAATGTTTCAATGGTGTCTTTATTTTTGTTTATATCAAGTTAGTTCCGCATAAATCTTCTAAAATTTCTTTAAAATATAACATTTTATTTGGTCAATACAATATAGTTTCAGAAATTACCATTTTATCTGTTTTTTTTTCATATATGTAATTTCCATGTACGTCACGAAGGAAGATATTAATATATCATGTTCTCTATTAATTTTCTATCTTTTGTAGCTCTCAATAAATTTTGTCCTTTTGTAATTTCTATCAAAGTCTCATCCAATGAATCAATTAGTCAAGCACTTCCTAACAGAATTAACATAATTCATTGTTTTCCATATCCTTTAATCTGTCATTATATATCAGATTGAACTAGAGATGGATTCTTTTCTTATTATTTGTCTAAAACATTTCAGCTGTCTCATCCTGATGTTAAGTGTAAATGTCTTTTTTGTTTCCATGTCCGAAGAGAAAATCTGTGGGGATATTCGCTTTTATAAATAAGAAGACATGAAGACATTTTAAAGAACATTTAAATATTGAAGCTAAGGACAAATAAATTTAATCCTTTCATTTCGAAACAATAAATCCATGAAGACGTTTAAGGACTGAGAAAAAAATATAAGAGAAGAAAAAAACAATTTTAAAACACAAATGCAAATTTAAATGGTGAAACTTTTCATACCAGAGTTAATTTAATTTTTTTAAAACACATGGAGTTTTCTCAAACATTGAAAAAGATTTTCAACAAAGATAATGTTAAGGTAAGCTATACCTGTACAAAAAAAAAATAATATAATCCAGATGAATGACTTTACTACTGTGCCCATCATGCATGGTCATGGAAATTTAGGCTCTCCGGATAGGAGAGGGGCAATATGATGTGATTAGAAATATAAAATAAATAAATGAATAAATAAATAATAGTTCGGGACGATATATCCAAAAAACTTTCATAACAATTAAATTATATATGCAGACACGTTATAAATGAATTTGTACAATTTTATTTAAAAGTTGATATTTATTTATCTATTTTGAACCTTAATATTATATTTTTTTTAATCAAAGCGTCTTAAAGTCATTCATCGGGATTATATTATGTTTTCTGTTCAGGAAAGATTACCTTAACATTATTTTTTTTAAAATACATTTCATTTTTGAGAAAGACGAACGTCTTTATGAGAAAAATTTCTTTTAAAATTTCAATTTTGCCATTTCCTTTTTACATTAAAATGGTATAAAACGTTGAATCTTTGTCCGTTACAATGTTTTGTTTTTCATAACATTTTTTTATCTGATTGTTATTTCTTACAAGATATTTCAATTTTTTTATTAAACTTCCTGCGTTCTATCGTTTTGTTATATCTAACAAATTATCGTCGAATATTTTTTTTTTTAATATTTGGTCGATAAACTCTATTGTAAAATTTTGGGCAAATTGTCGATATCGTTTTATGGTGGTTGATCTTTTATCTACATTTCGATGGTTGTATAAAATCCTTAAGTATGGTTTGTAAATCAAATTCAGGTCAAATCTAACGTCTTGGAAATTGATCACTTTAGTGTTAATATTTTAGTAATGTTTAGTTTATGGTAAGCATATTAATGGAATTTGGTGAAAATTTTTTCATCAGGTTTACATACGGAATAAATTTAATATTACTGTACTTGATATAAAAAATCGAACAAGTATAAATGCTTCAAAAGAGTTTGACCTATAGGAAAGGTTTCATCTTTACATGAAGGTTCATTGGGTTTTCGACTGCTATTCTAAATTAAATACTAAATCAAGGACTATTCAGAATTCAAATTCAGTCATCTTGGTTAAAGAAGAAAGAGCATTTTTTGGACAGGCAGAAATAAGCTTATACTTACATGAGGTAAAGAGAAAAAAAATAATATATATGTTATAATAACCACATTGATTCATTTTGTAATGTTATATATTTATAATATAAATATATATATATATATATATATATATATAAGAAATTATTAGGAGGATTTGATAATTATAATTAAGTAATTCATCGATTCTAGAAGAAACCTCAACAGAATGCAGAAAGCATTGGACAGGCGTTTCGTCCTATATTTGGGACTCATCAGCCGTGCGCATCCTCTACCGAGAATACGTCATAAGAAATGTACCAATGGGATTCGGTGACGAAAAGACATCGAATTAGACTCGATATAGCGCCGCTAGATCACATATTCCGTGGTGGTACAATCCGAGTTGCCTCTTACCCATAGGACTTAAGCCCTAACACGAGCCACGGCTACTTGTAGGAGCCTGCTCCATCCAGGGCATTACAAGTTCAAAGTTTTAGTAAATGTATAAAAATTATTAGGAGGATTTGATGAATAATTATAATTAAGAAATTCATCTAGTCTAGCATATATATATATATATATATATATTATATATATATAAAATTCTTCAATTTTAATTCATTAAATAAATTTGCATAATAAAAATGTTGACAATTTTTTTTTATGTAAAATCATTTCATAACGTTAATTTCTCATTTGTTTATATAAAATAAATAGACAAAACCTTATCATTTTATTTAATGAAACGTGTTTTTTTGAAAAGATGTTTAAAAATAAAAAACTATTTAAAAATATAATATATTTATATATATATATATATATATATATATATATATATATTCCTGTATAATCTATATATATATATATATATATATATATATATTTATATGGGGGGTTTTTAACCTCAGACAATACTGATTTTCTTCCCTATTTGTTTATACTCACTGAAAAGAACAATTTGACAGGGAATTTTATTCTTGAAAAATTCTACAGTTTCTATTGCAAAAAGTTTAATTATTGTTAAAATTACAATTTTCTTCTATATTTGTTCATGATATTAATGAGAAATTTTATTTTTTCTTATTTATTTTTAATTCCTCTCAAACTGCTTAGCTCTTTTTTTACAAATTATTTACGAATTGTTGATGGTTGTTTATGGAAGCCATTGTATGAATGTTCAAACAATTGATTGAAACTGTTAATGATCAATTTTTATCTCAGCATTTGCTTAGTTGAAAAGATTCTTGTAGCTGACAAAACAAAAAAAAAAACAATTTTTAACTGAATAATTTTAACCTAAATAAAATAATAATATAAATTTCAGTGAATTTACATAATGATTTTGTCCAGAACCTGGAAACAATCTATATAAAAAATATTTAGAAAAGGAAAATTAATTAGTTTAGTGTTTTTTTTTTAAATATAAAACATTTTGTGGGATGGACAATTATCTATTATTGATACACAATTTGAAAATTTTGTTGTTAATATCTATATATATATATATATATATATATATATATATATATATATATATATATATATATATATATATATATATATATATATATTTGTATGTATGTATGTATGTATGTGAATGTGTGTGAAAAGAATAAATATAAATTTAAATAAATATATAATAATAATTATATTATAAATAAATTTTAATATGATTAAATATGTATATTTTTAAATGGAATAATATATATATACTATAATATCATAAACTATATCTTATATAAATATATATATATATGTTTTATATATATATTTTATTTATTTAATATATATATTATATGTGAATGTGTTTATGTTTGTGTAAAATATCTATATATATATATATATATCTTTATATATGTTGATATAATTTTGTATTTTTGTAAGGATGATCTAATATTTAAAAATATATATATATTTTCCTTTTTATATTTATATGTGTTAACCTTATGTGCTTATGTGTAAACATTTATATAAAAATTTTTTGTTTATATAATGCATATTTTATATGTTGTCTGTATATATATATATATATACATATATAATATGTATATATTTATATATTTATTTTTATTTTATTTATTTTAATGTAAGTTGATATTATATATTTATTAAAATTTAATATATGTATATATATATAAAATATATGTTTATATTTATATATATAATATATTTGTATGTATGTATATGTATATATATATATATATATATATATATATATATATATATATATATATATATATATATATATTTATATTTATTTATTTTATTTTACTCTGTAGGTTGATATATATTTATTTATTTCTATGTATGTATATATATTATATTGCGTATATGTGTATATATATATTTTGTTTATATACATGTTCATATTATATATATATATATATATATAGATATATATATATATATATATATATATATATATATATATATATATGATATATATATATATATATATATATATATATATATATATATGAAATATGTATATGTGTAAAATGTAGGTATATTTTTGTATTTTCTATTTGTGTGAATGTTTAAATTACATAGAATAAAAATGAATTTTTTACATATTGAAATATTTATTTGCAATCATTTTGTGTACAAAGATGTGTATATATATATATATGTTTGTTTGTTTATGAGTTCTTTTTTTTATTATAAAACGTATATTTATTTTTTTTTTTTAAGATATACATTTTGCCTGGACATTTGAATTTGGTGTTTTTTTATGTGTTTTGTGGTCATACATATGTATTTTTTTTTTCATTAATTTGTTCCATTTTAGTGAAACGTTTTTTATTTATAAAGTTCATTGACGAATATTTGTTTATCTATTCTGACCATATTAGATTTTATCTATTGAACCATTTTTATCTCTATATATTGCCCGTGTAAAAAGTATTTTAATATATATGTTCGAATTTGTTTATCATGTTTTGGAATTTGAATATTTGTAGGTGTGTATATTTATGCTTGTAATTAATGTATGGGTATAATTGTATATATGCCTTTTATTGTATGTATATAAATCGGTTTTTTTTTAACGTATATTTAATTTCCTGTTTTATTCGTGTTTTAAGTATTTATATATCTAAATATGTCTATGTTTTTGTGTATTATAATCTATTGTGTGTATGTATTGTATTTTGCAAGATTTCAACATCCTTACTGAATCATCATATCAAATGTGTCTTTATTGTAACGAAAAATTCAGAGCAACATTAGATTTTAACGTTTATTCTAACTAAATGATTGTTTTTTCAATAAAAAACAAATAAATAACAAAACATATGTTTTTTCCTCATTTTCTTTTGGTAATTTTATAAGATTTTTAAACTTAAAATACAGATTAAATTTAAAATTTAAAATTGGTCATTTTTAATTTTTAATTTTATAGTAAAATTTAATTTCTTTATCTATGATTTCTATTTTAGTTTAACCCAACATTAAAGCATTAATTAATTATTACAATCAAATTTCGTTGTCAATTTTTTTTAAATTCTCATATTATTTGTATTTTTATTGGTCATTCCAGCTTTTACAGTGTTTTTCCATTTATTTGGTGTTTTGTTGATTTGAATATTTTAAAATGTATTTTTCTAAAATATATTTCAACAAATCTTTATTTTTGCACTTGATAAGACACCAGAAATGTTCCTAAACAAAAAACAATATTATTCTGGTAATTTTAAAAATATATATGAATATATATATATATATATATATATATTATATTTATAAATTATATATATATAATATATATATATATATATATATATATATATATATATATATATATATATATATATAAACTAGCAGCATGGCCTTATGCCTGTGCTTGATTCAAAAAATCGTACGACTCATACAGCAATCGCTATCACTTGACTTAAAATATTTTGCCCTTCCTTGCCTTTTTAAAGGAGTGCCCTTTGCCGTGCTGATGTTGCTACATGCCTTACTTCTTGCCTATCTCACACTGCGAATTTTTTTTAAGCTCTATACTAAATATTAAATCTGTTACAAAAAAAGAACTAAACAAAATGAACACAAAACGATCAGCTTTAAAAAAGGACTCGCAACTGGAAAAACCGAATGAAAAAAGAATGTTAACAACAAATACTTTTTTCACACCCAACCCAGTTCTGCGAAATCAGAATCAACGTTGAGTTTAAGCAAGCGAATGAGCCAATTGGAGTAAAGTGCCATGCAGATTTAAATTTTTCCCACTTGTGACGAATGCAGCTATCGATTTTTTTTTTGCATGCTATGTAACATTCGTGTCAGTCAGCTGTTGGCTCACGCTGGCCAATAGAATCTTCCTGCCTATTCGTGGCAGCCAGCTATAGGCTCATTCTGGCCAGTAGAAAATGGCCGCAACTACATGAAAACTGCCATAGAAGCATGAAAAAATCGATTATTTATACTATCGATGGGAGTTGGGAAATGCAAAGTCGGTCTTGGCCTTCCTGCTAACTTGAGAGCATGTGCATGTAAATTTTTTTTCTGCAAATCCATTGAAAATTTCAGCCGTGTTGTTATCTTGCACACACATACACACTTTTATATATATATATATATATATATATATATATATATATATATATATATATATATATATATATATATATATATATATATATATATATATATATATATATATATAATATATATATAAATATATATATATATAAATAGAATAAAATTAAAAGAATTTAATTGTCCCAGCAAATCAAATAAAAAAACTCAATTTCTTTTTTTAACCTACCATATATTCCTTTTTGGAACCATAATGATTATAATTGTTATTTAATTTTTTCAGGAAACCTGAAAAAATAAATTATAATTTGTAAAATAAATTATGTTAAATGTCAAAGGTGATTTTTAGAATATTTATTTGAGTGTCCCCAAGACTGTTTATTGAATGTAAAAATACATTATGATTATGCGCTAAACTATTAAAGAGAATTTGAAATAAGTAAAAGAAAAAAAAATGTGTATCTAAAATAAAAAGGATTCAAAACAAAATCATGAAAAAATGGCAGTTGAATTTGAAGTAAATAAATAAGACTATCAAAATGCAGTAAAATTTGATTTGAAGTTATTTACTTACAAGAACACAAAAAACATTTGTTAAACAACAACCAAACAAGAAAAAGACATTGAGAAGGTTTTAGAAAATTATTCCATCGCTCATGAAAGAATCCTCCATTTTTTGACCTTTTTAGAGGAGAACTTTACTGTTGATACTGTTCTAAAACCGTAAGAATTAGAGATATATTATCAGAGTCAAATGCTGTGGTTAAAGGAATTTTCAGAACAAAGCATCCTTTAAGTTCTGGCTTTTTTTACTGAACATCCGATGGAAAATATGCCTATAAAATTCTGAAAAACCTTGATAAAATCAACGTTGAAACTTTATTAATTAATTTCTAAGATACAATATATTGCCATGGCTTAAATCCAACTATCCTGATGGAAATTATATTACGGACACAGAATGGTGCTATCATTTTTTTTAGAAAAAATACAAGTTTTCTGCAAATGGCCAACTTTGGTAATTTTTTTTTCAAGTTTATGAATTCTTATATATATTTTACAGATCTGAACCCTTTTGGATTATGCAATTGGGATATTTTTAACAACTTACCAACAAAACAGCATTGAGTAATGTGGACTCTCCTAAAGATGCTATCAGAGAATTTTTGGAAGAAATTTTTAAAATTTAAACATTTGTAAAATCATGGTAAAGTTTCAGGAGGCTGGGGAAATAGTTATTGAGAAAAAGGAGGACACATAGAATAAAAATAGTTTCTTGTATATAAATTCTTTGTGAAAATAAATTCCTTCAAGTTTCAATTAACTAATTTGTCATTTAAGGTCTTTTTAATTCCTGTCGCAAAATATTGTAAATTTTGCTTAAATTGAACAACTTGTTTATTATATATATATATATATATATATATATATATATATATATATATAAATATATATAAAGTATATTAATTCATGTGTGTATGTGTGTAATTGCGCATGTAAATAAAAAATGTATATATGGGATTTGCATGAATATATATGTATATGTATATAAGAAGAATATAAAAATTTTTAATTTACCCTCAAATATTATTCCATAATTAAACCTAAACTTTAAGTAAGAAAATTACCCATATAAAAATAATTACAAATTGCATTCATAAATTAGATTTAAAGATGTTACCGTAACTAGTTTTTTATAATATTAAAAAAGTACGATCGGTCGGGTAAACAAACTGTTATAATTTCAAATATTTTTTTAATATGTTCTCTATAAATGTGTTAATAAATATAACATTTAACTTATATTAAATCCCTAAACTATTTTGTTTAAAAAAAATTAAATATTTAAATTGATAGCAAACATCAAATTCATTTATTCGTTTTTTTTTTAGACATCTAAATTACTATCAAGCATTAAAATCTATTCTTTACATAAATTGCTAAAACCCAATTACAGTCTTTTTCTCTTATTAAAACTCATTTCCTTTTTTTTTTTTTTTTTTTTTTTTTTTTTTTTTTTTCTCCTTCTCCCTCCCATTTCAATATATCACTTCTGTTAAATTAACCGTCTAAATAGGTCAAGGTCTGGTCACTCCTCCTCCCCAATACAAAGTATGATTGAGAGAGATATGAAATTAATCCCTCCCTAAACTCTACCATGTCTCTTTAACTATCCCTCTTACACTCTCTGTTAAATTACAAAAAAACTTACACTACCCATCAATTTTAATTTCATTTTTCGTTTAATTTCATTTTTGGAAGTGCTATCTGATGATCCGGCGTCCTTTAAAAGGGCTCTGGTGAAATAAATTATTATAATGGTACCTTAAAGTGGTCTGTTTTTTTTTTTAATATATATATATATATATATATAACTTATATATTTTTATATATTTTTGCGATTTTATAATTTGTCAAAAAATTCCATTTTTATCCGATGAATAAATTTTAAAGGAAACAATAAAAAATGTCCTCCTTGTATGAGAAAGATTATTCGTAATTTGGAACGTTCAATCATCATAACTAATTAATACAAAATATATAAAAGCTAATTCAATATATATAGATTGCGTTAATTGAAAAAAAATATTTACATCAATACATGTAAATGGGTATTTTTAAAAGCCCTATGTATATAAAATAATTTATAATCCATACGTTTTGACAGTACTATAATTCGTATTATTTTCGATAACAAAAAAAGGAAAAATTAATTAAAAATGTTCATTTAAATTCGTTAATTTGGCAAACCAAAAAACAGACAGTGAAAAGTTCCATTGTATAAAAAAAATCTAATGAATCACAAAATTGAAAAACCCGGTAACTTTTCCTTTGGAAAATGTTGAAATAAATAAATTTTTTAAATTCTTTTAATATATATATTTATGTTTTAAATAAATATAATAATCTATAATTTCTAAATTAAATAAACGGTTAATTCTGTCCGAATGTAAGCATAGTACCTTTTGACTCTGGCCTTATCATTTTTAGTTGGCATATTATACCTTTGTGGAATTAGGATGATCCCAGGATTGAAAAATTTTTGTCATCTGGTTTTAAACATCTAGCAAATGAAATTTTTGTCTGGAAGTGATAAATGTCCCATATTCAAATTTAAAAATTCACTGAAAAATAAAATCAAAGTAAAATTCATTCAAAAAACTTTTTAGTTTAAAAAAAAAATGTTTTTTCAGTTTAAAAAAATTTCGAAAAATATGAAAATTGACGAAATCAATTTTTTTACAAACATGGCAACAGATCAAGTTTTTTTCGCCAAAACTTTCGTTTGAAAGGTTTTGTCGCTGTCAGAGTTTGCGATTTGAAGAAGGTAGTTGGTAATTCATTTTTATATACAGTAACCCGATATAAAGATTGTTTAAACCGAAGTTCTAAGGACTATCCGGATTTATGAAAAAATGACACAGGCTCTTTTTGATGGAATTTCCAAAAACCAAATATCCGGGTTTATCTTATATCCGGGTTTCTATATCCAAAATTTTAATTCATTTTACATAACAAAATTTCATCTGCTTGTCTGTATTTCCGGCTGCTATATTTATATATATAAATCTATATATATATATATATATATATATATATATATATATATATTTGTACTTATATATATTCAATTTTTATGTTTGGCCAAACAAAGTTATATATTCATATATATATATATATATATATATCTGGAGATGGGGAAGAAATTTTGGAAAATTCCATATAAATATATTTATATATATATAATATATATATATAAATATAAATATATTTTATATAGAAAAAACGAAATATATATATATATATATATATATATATATTAAATATATTTTCGGTTATTGATATATAAATATATATATATATATAATTTTTTTTTCAAAATTAAAAAAATATAATGTTTTATTTTTAAATATATCAATTTTTTTTTTTTTATTTATTTATTTATTTATATATATTTTGATATTTCAAATTGTCCTCAATTTTTCATCAGAAATAACTGTTTGTTACAAATAAATTAAAATTACTGTTTGTTAGCAAGTAGCGTCCTTCGCGAACGTTGACGTCACGTGATATGGAACGTCACTGTTCGGATATTCCTAACTTAAATCTAACTTTCATAAATATTTAAAAAATAAAATTCCTGAGGAGCGAAATTTTAAATATCAAATATATATATAATGTTTTAAAATTTGGATGTTTTTTTTGCGTATAAAATTTTAAATTTGAAACTTTTTTTATATTTAATGTTTCCTGAAAAGATGACGTTTTTCAATGCGCCGCTCAAAATGCAAATGTTTGATTATGTTTGTTCAAACTGAAATCAAAATTTTTTATTTTCAAAAATCTCCACGATGAAGAAAATGCTAATAAAAATTTTGGCAAAAAAAAAAGTCAAACTGGCACAGATTCCTTGGTGGAAAATGTTTTGGTTACATGGACTATAAATATTATATTTTTTGTTTTGACTTTGCAAAAATGGACTTAATACCAAAAGGATTCCGATTTAAATACAATTTCCAACATATTTTTATTAAATTGCAAAAAAAAAAGCCCAAAATATATACAACAGAACCTCCACGCAAAATAAATTTCTTCCAAATTCCCAACACTTTTTACATTAAAAATCTTTTTAATGAACTTATCTAAAAAAAAAGTTATTCTCTCTACCTAACACTTTTCTTCGTTTCAATAATAATTTAGTAAAAAATATCACTCAATTTCCTATACCAAAAAAAAAACTAGTACAGAAAACCAAAACTCAATAAACTAATTGTTGAGGGCCCCATTTTACAACACATAACTTACCTGAAAGACTATTTTCTACAACAGATCTCACGAAGATCTCATTATGTTCACTACACCAAAACTTAAATGCTGACAACCACATCGCTAACCTATCTAAATACACTCTCACATATATAAGGAGAAACCTCTTTATTAAATAAAGGATTATCATTCTGCCCCTCACAAACACTAAAAAACCTCTAAACCTTTTGCTATGATATAAAAAATACCTTCAAAGACTGAGACTAAAAGAATATTTCTCAGACAACAAACCTACTTTAATACAGACAACAGCGCTTTTAATCATGCTCCAAACTTCCTCCGACGAAGAACAATATATGGACCCCACCAAGCGGACGTAACCAACACTTGGATCAATATGCCCACAAAGCCAGACAACACATGGATTACTTCTGAAAAAACAAAGGACATCAGATAAAAAATTTTTGTTATCCAAAATAGAACACCAAGCCATCTATACTCTTAAAAAAAACCGAGACATAATTATCGTAAATTTAGCCGACAAGGGCGGAGCTATAACCATCTTAGACACTAACCACTACATTAAAGAAGAAGCAGAATCACAACTTCAAAATAACAGATTCTATGTACTATTTTTACCTTTAGACCCAACTAACATTCAAAAACAGAATTATCACTTCTCACAACAGAACCTGAACTACAACATAAAAAATACCATAAAATCTCTTATTCCTGAGAACCCTAAAACAGCAACATTCTACACTATCCCAAAACTACATAAACTCCCCAAAAATCCTTTCAGAAAAACACCCTAACACTTTTTCATCTCCGACCCACATCAAATTACACAATCAAATAATAAGAGAACATATATGAAATTTCAAAAACCCTTAAAATCATGCCACCTGGTAGACCCATAATATCAGGCATTGGTACCCTCACAGAACTTATATCTGGGTACATAGACAATATCCTAAAACCTTTATTGCCTGACATACCCAGTTATATTAGAGACACTACTGACTTTTCTCAACAAATTACAAAACATTAACTTATTAGTCCACCATGAAAAAATCCTAGTATAGATGGATGTTTCGTCCCTTTACACGAACATTCCACATGTTGAAGGAGTTGAAGGAGTATCAGCTTGCTATGAGTTCCTTTAGTAACAAAAAAATTACCTAACTACCAAATTACAGATATATGCCAATTAATAAATTTCATCTTAACACATAATAATTTTAAATTCAACAACAAACACTATTTACAGATTAGTGGCACAGCAATGGGCACAAAAATGGCACCTAGTTATGCTAATATCTTTATGCACATTCTAGAAAAAAGATACTAGACAATTCAGAATAATATAAACCATCACATTACTTTAGATATATTGATGACATTTTTTTTATTATGGACTCATGGATCAGAAAAATTAAAAACCTTTTCACTTTCTGCAACAATTTCCACGATACAATTAAATTTACCATGGAGCACTCATACACATCCATCCCTTTCTTAGACGTTATGATAAAATTAAACAAACATACACTTTCTACCAGTCTATACAACAAACCCACAAACCAACATAAATTCCTGCACTTTAACAGCTGTCATCCCTTTAAATTAAAAAAATCTATTGTATACAGCTCATTTCTAAGAATCAAACGCATATGCTCAGACCATTTAGATTTTCTATAAACATTAATAACTTAACAAAACAATTCCTAAAATGCAAATACCCAATAAAAATAATAAAAGAAGCACTAAATAAAACTATCCTGATAAATCGTAACACACTTCTCACATACAAGAAAAATAAAAACAACAATCGGATTCCCATGGTTTTTTGAACCACAATCAATATTCCCACACACTTATTCACAATTTAAAAAATGATTACAAGAACCTCCAATTAGACAACAAGATCAAAGACATTTTTTTGATAAACCACCCATAAATGCAATGAAACAATCACCTAACTTATCAGCTATCCTCACCTCTACCAAATATCTAAACAATAGAAACCAAACAGGAAATTACAAATGTAACAAAAAGCTCGTTGCTTAGTTTGCAAACATTTAATAATAGCTAATACATTTTCCGTACCCAACACCAATATCAGGATACAGCCACCTAACCTCACCTGCGATACCCATAACGTAATCTATTATTTATTCTGCAACTTATGTCCTAATAGTGGATATATTGGTGAGTCTGGAAACAATTTTAGATTTCGTTTTAATAACCATAAACAAACAATACGTCAAAACAACCCTTATTCCCCCATAGCTAAACACTACAATCAATCAGGACACACATTAGAAAACTGCAAATGTTTATTAATAGATTCCGATTTTACTTCCACATTCACACGCAGAAAAAAAGAAACATATTGGATTTTAAAATTAAATACACATAAACTAGGGTTGAATAGGGACTTAGGTGTTTTAAATCTTTATAAATATTTCAATAGTTAAGCAATTTTTTTAGATATAGTAAAAAAAATTTTTTAAATATTTATGACAGTTAGATTTAAGTTAGGAATATCCGAACAGTGACGTTCCATATCACGTGACGTCCGCGTCTCGCGAAGGACGCTACTTGCTAACAAACAGTAATTTTAATTTATTTGTAACAAACAGTTATTTCTGATGAAAATTGAGGACAATTTGAAATATCAAATATATATATAAATACTTTCATAAAAAATAAAACATTATAATTTTTAATTTGAAACTTTTCTAATAAATACTTTCATAAAATAAAACATTATAATTTTTAATTTGAAACTTTTATATATATATAAGAAGAAGAAGAAGAAGAAGAAGAAGAAAAAAAATTAATTATTATCACCTGTTGGTCGTTATCTATACATTAAGTCCCCGGGTGTCCTTTTGTTCATTGTTGGATGTTTTTTTGTGAGAGTGAATCATGCCTTAACTACCTGACAGAAATAAAAATACTCACGAGACGCACACATATTATCAACTGCGTCCCGTATAGACCAACTTGAATTATGTTACACAAACACACAAGATTTATACACATGAACGTTGTTTGACAGGACAGAATCGCGTGAGACCTGCTTAACCAATGAAATACAAATGCTGCGGATTTGAATCAATCCACAGCAAAGAAAAAGGTGATAAAGGTTTTTTTTTTTAACTATTTCTTGTTTTCGAGTTTTTACAACTAGATTATTCTCAGCTTGCAGGAATGTTAAAATAAATGTTAAAAATGCTTTCCTTTTCTTACAAGCACCTCCCTCAGAAGAGTTTACTTCACGCTTGAACGCCATAATGACGGACAATAAGTTTCCATAAGCACGCCGCAAACAACGGAAGTGGGCGAATGAACAATAATCCAATATGGCGGACATCCAGTAACTGACACACGCCGCCTTCCTGACTCTAGCGTCGTATGAGGGCAAGACATAATTTGAAACAAGATTAATGAAGATTGCGTCGTAACCACGAATCGTCGTAGCTCCGGAATGTCGTAACCCGGGGACTTACTATATATTATAGGATTAGACACAACTAGGTAACGTTTATATATCTAGCATGTTTCACTTTTATTTAAGCTTCATCAGAATATAAATATGTAAGAAAAAATGAAATTTTGTAATATTATTATTATATTATTTTTGTCTTGTTTATGTCGGACGAAGACGGAAATAAACACCAAGACAACAATTGTCCAATGACAAAAAAGATTTCTGAGTCGGAGCATCCGCGCATCCACCTGGTTATCAAAAACATCATTTGAAAATATTTGACATTTTTTAACCATTTGGCCGTGTTGCCGCCAACAATAAAAAAAAACACATGCTTCGTGATCCCTTCTCGTCCACTTGCCTTCCACACCAAACTACCTGAAATTAGCACTCTTCCTCAGCAAGCTACGTGACGCTTACATTCTTCCTAACCAAGCTACATGAAATTCACCCGCCTTCCTCCCCAAGCTTCGTGAAGTTTACACTCTTCCTCACCAAGCTACGTGACGCTTACACTTTTCATCACCAAGCTATGTGCTATTCATCCGTCTTCCACCCCAAGCTTCCACACCAAGTTACATGATAGTTACACTCTTCTTCACCAAGCTACGTGACATTTACACTCTTCCTCACCAAGATACGCGACGCTTACACTCTTACTTAACAAGTTACGTGCCGCTTACACTCTTCATCACCAAGCTACGTGACATTCACCCGTCTTCCTCCCAAAGCTCCGTGAAGTTTACCCTCTTCCTTACCAAGGTACGTGACATTTACTCTCTTCCTCACCAAGCTACGTGACACGTACGTAAACAAGGAACTTCAACACAAGAACTTTAACATTCATACAAGTTGCTTGACTTAAGTCAGGTGACTGTCGCTTAAAAATATGTGTAGACACATTGATTTTCCCTTTAAGACATAAGCACATTTAATTGTTAAACTATCGGTTGAAGAATACTCGATAAAAATGGGAAACAAAGTCACATTTCTTTTTCTTTCTTTCCCTGGTTTGTTACTGCTTCTGTCATCTCATCTACCGGCAGTTAAAGACATCACTGGCAATAAGCTATGGGCATATGAGATGACGAGGCATAAGATCTCGTCTTGTAAGAATCCGAAGCAGCAACACACCTGAGAAAGAAAGAAAAACAAATGTGATTTTTTTTTCATTTTTATCGAGAATTCTCTACCCGATGGTGTAACAATCAAATACCCTTATCTCTTACAGGAAAACTTAATAGGTATACACATATGTAAATTCTGATCATTCGTTATTTTTATAGATACAAATATTTAAGTGCTTTGTTTTTAATAAACAGTATTAACAACATTACTGACCTGAATGTCCAGAGGCTTCCCTGTAGCTAAAATGATCCGGTTCCTCATATTGTTTCTTCCTTTTTGAACTTATTCAGAGTTCTCATGATGTTTCTTGAATGGACCTTGAAGATGGGAGCCAGGGTATGAATGTTGTCATTACTTAATATCTAAATGATATTGTTCGTTTCACCATTGCTCAGTTGGGGAAACAGTGGGTCTGACACAAAACACATTTAACCTGTTTTGTTTTTATCTGGATAACTCAAAGGGTTTTTCAATGAGTCTTACGAAAAATTGGTCTCAAGATGGGTGAATATCTTATCTGAAAACCTAGAAACAAAACTCAATTTGTTTAGTGTTTTTAGATATTAAAGAATTTGTAGGATTGACAATTATCAATTATGTCTCTAGGCAATTTGGACAATTGTGCTGCCTTTCTCCGGCATATATATATATATATATATATATATATATATATATATATATATATATATATATATATATATGTATGTATATAAAAAAAAAAAAGAACAGCAAGATATATAATCCGATAAAGACATTAGTTCCATTTAATCCTCAAGCGAATTCGCTTGAAGATGAAATGGAACTAATGTCTTTAATTTAATCACAAAATTAAATTCGTGGCTTTTAGCTTCCATTTTTGAAACATGGTTAGAACTGTGTAGCGAAAAAACGACCCTCATCAGATTTTGAATTCACAGTTGTTCTTCTCCTAGACCAGTTGCCATCCAAGGCTATAGAACCCAGTCTGCCCTGCTATTTACCCATAGCTGTAGAGAGGATTAATACCTTTCCCAAGGTATTGGCACGTAAGTGAAAGTAATGGATAAGGTATTTAATTAAGCATGTCTGATTAAACAATTTAGACATGTATTTCTATGTTTTTAATAAGATCCTTTCGTAATCATATAAAAGCCTTTTTGGTATGTGATTAAAGAGTGCAAGGAAGGTACACTGGTTGTATTATTCATTTTTTTTTCTGAGTACTTTCGATATGTTCACACTATCATCATCTGGGTTACGATTGCTAGGACAATTAGTTTTGTGTCAGAAGTAAATTTTTGTCTTTGGGGTTAAACAGTTACTGATTCCGGTCATACAAAATTTACAAGTGCGGATTTTTTAAAAATCATTCCTTTTTGTAAAGTTTATAATGTAAGGGAGCTAACTTAGTTATGAATGGTGATTTTTTGTAGTAGGTTATAGTTTGCTTGTTTTTAAACACACACACACACACACACACACACACACACACACACATATATATATATATATATATATATATATATATATGTAATTCACAGACTGTGTTGTTTCGCTGCATCACAGTTTCTTAGTGGGACTAGACATCCGAATGCCTCAAGCTAGGATTAAAACCCAACCGATTTGGTGTCAGTCAGAGTTTCTACCACTGAGCTATCTTTATTCGACAGAAAGAGCTAGCTAAATCTAGCGTATTGTTTTTACGAATGTAAACAAATGCCAATCAAAATATTTGCCTTTTTGTTTTTTATTTTTACTGAAAAGCTTTTTATCATTAGAGCAGCAGGATATATATATATATATATATATATATATATATATATATATATATATATGCATGTATGTATGTTGGAGTGTATGCGTGAATATATAATAGCTGGCCACTCGTAATCGAGAATACCCGTCTATTAGGGCGGTTAGCAAATCCCTATTGCAGACGCTCGCTCAGTTAAATTTGTGTTTGTTCAACACCACAGAGGCAATCTGTTGGTTTATACTGTAACTATGGTGAGAAGTCCTTAGTTGCAATTTTATGGGAAAAATCGTGTTATCTAGCGTGATCAACAATCTGAACAAGTCACACACACACTCAAACACTCGGTCACGATGACTGGTGACTTCATTCTAGCACAGCTATCGACAGTCCTCAAGTGTTCAGTCTACACAATTTCACTCACAAAGCTTGGGTCAACACGTGATATGGTTTTCAGGAACTTTCAAAAGGTGCTACACGCTGGGATCGCCTCCTCCCCCCAGATGATAACATCAGAAGTCTCCTTCCTGACAAATCGACCGTGGTGAGATTCGAACCTGGGTCTTATGGTCAGTAACGAAGGTTCTATCCAATCGGCGTGAATATATATATATATATATATATATATATATATATATATATATATATATATATATATATATATATATATATATATATATATATATATATTTGTAATTGTGTATATGTGAGCGAGATACGAACAGCATATTATTAGTATGCGTATCTACTTGTTTTCAGGAACTGTACCCTGAACTGATATTTCATTTGAGTTTTTCGACCAATATCTACCGTTTACCGCAAGCAATTTTAGACAATATCAACAGACAAGGAAAAAAATGAACTCAAACAAGAAAAAAAAATAGAATCGATAAAAATTTACCAGTAAATAAATACTGAAAAGATCTGGTAGCAAGACATCAACTTCTCGTCACCATTTTACTGCAAACTCTCTTCTTTTATTTCACTTTTCCTTTAATTTTTATTTATTTATTTGCTTTCCCCTGTTTTCTATTTATTCGCTTCTTTCTTCTTTTCCTTTTTTTTTTTAACTTGCCCGCCAATGATCTCAGTCTTTACCTATGAGACTTGATTGTACGAAGTCAGAAACCTCCAGGGATTTCTCATTCATTATCCAAACTCCGTTTCACGTAAAGAACACTAAACTAATTTTTTCCTGAACAAAAATAAAAAAAAAAAATAAATGAATAAATAAAAAAAAAAAATTACAAAAAAGTACATCTTTTATTTACTTTATTTTTTTAACCCTTTTATATTTTCAACGGGTCGTTTTCGCCTCGCCGTTCCCTCACTTTATTACTCATAGCACCAACGCCCCAGTTTCGATCGGATTTGCTTCTTGCGATAGTATAACTAATCCTCGCTAATCCGCATATAAGACAATTTTATGTATCGGCAGAACATTTTGAAGCTTGGCTGAATACAGTTCGAATTTTAAACGAGTTTCTTACATTTACTTACGTGCTAATACCCTTAGGGAAGATATGAATCAATCCCTTCTCCCAGGTACGGGTAATCAGCAGGGCAGACTGCGTTCTGAAGTCTTGGGTGGTAACCCGTTTAGGAGAAGGCCAACTTTAAATTCAAGACCGGAAGAGAGTCGGTTGCTCCCTTGACTCCCAGGTACGAGTAAACAGCAGGATAGCCTTGGTAGCAACCCGTCCAGTAGAAAGCCAACTTTCAATTCGAAACCTGAAGAGAGTCAGTTGCCCCCTCCATTCCAAGCTATGAATAAATAGCGGGAGAGACTCGGTCCTATAGCCTTGGTTGGCAAGCCGTCTAGGAGACGGCCAACTTTGAATTCAAAAGCTGAGGAGTGTCGGTTGCTCCCTCCATTCCCAGCTATGAATAAAGTGCGGGAGAAACTCGGTCTTATAGCCTGGGTTGGCAACCCATCTAAGAGACAGCCAACTTTGAATTCAAAAGCTGAAGAAAGTCGGTTGCTCCATCAACTCCTACCTATGGATAAATAGCAGGACAGACTAAGTTCTATAGACTGAGATTTTCCGAAGTGTCTCGACATTCCTTCGATATTCTTTAATTTACACAATTATATATATATATATATATATATATATATATATATAGATAGATAGATAGATAGATAGATAGATAGATAGATAGATAGATAGATAGAGAGAATGAACAGAATGAGATTGATAGATAGATATAGAAAATGCATTCCTGAATCTTTTATTGATTAATATCTAGTCGATCTGGTTATCCATGCCCAACTCCTAAGCTTCTTGATGTCCATAACCGTCTTGAGTGTCCTTAAAATCCGGATTTGGTTACTGTTGTGGATTCCGGGAATGGAATCCTGCACAAATAAATAAACAACGCCAGAAATTGAGATAGAAAAATAAGTGTATTAAACGTAAGAATACAGACTTGAAGTGAAGATTAGTAGTCCAGGAATGCGGGTTAGTAGAAAGT
This sequence comes from Acanthosepion pharaonis, assembly GCA_903632075.3. Lineage (NCBI taxonomy): Eukaryota > Metazoa > Mollusca > Cephalopoda > Sepiida > Sepiidae > Acanthosepion > Acanthosepion pharaonis. The sequence goes on along the minus strand of CAHIKZ030001767.1, from coordinate 80,138 downwards.
ATATGTACAAGTCTCTGTAAGTAAAGTCGTAATCATCTCTCTCCCTCTCTAGACTCTTGGATAATTTTCTGAGAACACCCTGTGTCTGTCTCCGTATCTCTCAACCTGTCTAAACGTATTTCAACGTATCTAAACGTATCTCCACGTATCTCAACGTATCTCAGTATTTAATATCCCACCCACGAGGAATATATGTGGCACAAGGCCGAGTTTAAAGTGGGTTTCTCCGAGTCCGTAGGCTCGGCCAAAAATATACCCTTTGAACCCGCCTATACGGGTTCAGGCCCTGTCTACCCCACCGGACGAAACCCTGCCCTTCGGCAAAGCTTCGTCCGGGTTCCTCTCTACCAAAGCAGAGAGTCCGACAGACGTCGAGACTGTATCTCGGCGTATCTCAACCAGCAGGTATTCTCCTTGTCAGTATAAGTATACTTTGGACGAGTCCATCTTATGTAAAAAGGGGAGAGCCCCACAACAGTTACGATTTAGTCATTTGATATACACCGCATTTGTTACGCGTTACTAACCCGAAAATACTAAATATTGTTACAGTTTTTTTGTGTATATACTATGTAACATGTGAGCCAATCAAAATACCCTGACTCACTTAATAGTCTACCAATGGAAGGTTAACCAATCAGAAGCCGCAGAACATTGTATCCGTCGTGTATAAAGGCGACCATTTTTGTTTACCCTACCGGAATGACCAGTGCCAACTTGTCAGGCGAAGATGACCAGGAAGAACTACGCTACTTTGCTGCGATATCCACTGCGAACCTGAACTACGCTTTCTTACTGTCTCCGAAATATTCACTGCTAACCTCTGGATTCTATACTCGAAGACGACCGTCATGAATTTGTAACAAATATTTCACCGTCTCGTTCCTTTTCTACTTCTGGTCTTCCATGATGATGGTAAAAGCAAAATTGAAACAGAAAAATGTCGTTCTCCTACATAATGGTGGGTAAGTCGCTCACAATAGGAGACACTTGTGTAAACAGGTGTATGGTTATACAAAATGATGGTGAGGATGCCATGGACTGAACATGTAAGTAACGCGGAAAGGCGCTTATGTTATCAGAAAGAGGCAGCTGGCCTTTCTATGACTCATAGTGAGAAAAGAATGTTTGCAGAGAAATGACACCCACAGGACATATTGAAGGCAAGTGAGCCAGAGGAAAGCTGCAAGTAACCTACTTAACAAATTGGAAATTGACTTTTCTGGGAATCGATTATAGAAATAAACATTTCCAAAACAGAAAATATTACCTGAAATTCAAATGAAAGCCGCGATGTTAACTACATTGAATCTATCGTAAATATCAGTATATTATTTTAGTGAATATATAATATTTAAGTAGTTTGGCGTATGAAGCTAATACGAAATTCAGTTAAGGAATTAGAGAAAATGAACATAGGACTATATGTGCAAGGATTAATTTCGTCCCACAGCGTGATGGAAAACACATACAAAACATTGAACTGAAAACTAGAGAGGATTTCTTAAACAGCCTCCTCAGAACGAGAATTTTATATGGATGTCATCATGGTGCCAAATCCGTTCAGAAATATCTAAACTTTCAGCCGTATACTAGACTTTCCTAAGATCAATAGCTCAAAAGGCTTTGAGCGAGTGAAACCTTAGTGTCTTGGCAATGATAATCATGTTCTTAAATATCTTCGTCAGTTTGAGATATTCATATGATTTGCATGGTGCCAAATCATGTTTAGAAATGGTTGGTTGTGAACCTTTCAAGTTGACGTGTTAATTCCTTGGTAGCATTAGAAAAGTGATTTAGAAAAATAGCAAAATTGCCTTTAAAATATTTTTTTCCTTTTCCAAGTACTTTCAAACTCATGTGAACTTTGCTGCCTAAATGCACCCCCATATATATATATATATATATATATATATATATATATATATATATATATACTCTACTCCCGTCAAATTCGACGTATGAGGGTCAAGGATCAGCACATGAGATTTGATTATAGTGAAGGTTTCGTGCAGGACCATCCATACTTTGTGAAGGGCCGAATACAGAGACCTAGTGCACTACGTGCCACAGGGACCCCAAAGGACCCTCCGCAGGTTTTGAATTCAGAGTTATCCTTCTCCTAGAGCAGTTGCCATCCAAGGCTATAGAACCTAGTCTGTCCTGCTATTTACCCATAGCTGGAGGGAGAGGAAGAGGATTCACACCTTTCCCAAGTGGATTAGCACGTAAGTGAATGTAATGGATTCGACTGGAATTCGAACTCGGCTCTCCGATTCCTCAATGCAAGCCGTTATCCACACACACACACGCACATACACATATAGTAAAGACATACACACACACACACACACACACACACACACACACACATTAATATATATATATATATATATATATATATATATATATATATATATATATATATATATATATATGTCCATTGAAATAACGGCTCGTTGGAACAAAAAAGATAAGTAATGTAATAACGATTTGATATTTAAGTGCACATACACACACACACACACACACACACAATCATATATATATATATATTATATATATATATATATATATACATTTTCATTTCTTCTGAACTGAGGGCGCATATGAACCTATAAACTTGCCTGTGGTTCTATATTCTATTAATATACCACACAAAAGAAGGACGGCACAAGCAAGGTGATGTAGTCACTAAGATTTAAGGGGCCACTGGAAATGAAAGCGAAGGAACACGCTTTAAGTCGGAAAGCAATTCCTAAACAGGATACAGGAAAAAAAAACACTCCTTTTCAAAAGTGAGCGAGGAGTGTGAATCTAATGATAGGCAAGTCTACCTACTCCTATTTTAACTTGGCGTCCTTCGGTTTGGGATGAAAATTTCCTGATGTTTTCTTTCCTTTTTAATATTGAAGCATACGCGCAAAGACAGTCATATATATTTCTTTCGTTCAAACGATGTCGAAACGCGACGTTGTCAAGTCAATAAAACAGTTTCCCACTTTATCTACTTTAACAAAACTTTGTCCGGATTCTAACGTCATTCAACGAGTGGTTAGTAAGTTCATGCCTTATTAAATCCGTTAGCGAAGTGATTTCGCCATTAATTACATTAACTTTTGTTGTGGCCTTGTTAGGGCCAGAAATAAAGACACAAAGGAAGGAAGTGAGCTAAACACATATATTAAACAGTAACGAGTAAAAACGAGAGTGTTACATCAAGAATGTTCGGTCCCACTATCAGAGCTGACGATTGCGACCCCGTAATGATGTCAAATACAATCATATGTAACTAATAATACTTACAAATGGAAAATAAAATAAGAATTGTCATAAAATTAAATTAGAATAATATTATTCTATGTTTAAAACATATTTGTCTAAGATCCGGGAGACTGCACCTTTTATCGAACATAAACAGGTTAATGAGTCTGCGCAGTAGGCTCAATATAGGTATTTCCGTTTCCTTTTAGAATCGTGATGATGAGAAATTTTGACAAATATCTTCAATTACAGCTTGGATTAGAGTAAGAAACGCTGGCTTTAATGAAATTGGAGAGGTACAATTTGTAGGGTTGGTTTTAGGAAACTTGTAAGTTTCATTAAAAACATCTGACAAGGTACTGCGATTAAACATTTTTTAAATGTTTTGTTTGTATGGGTGTTTCGTTTACTTGGACACAAAGTGTGTAAACATTACCCACACATATACAGAAGAGAGATTACTGCTCAAACACGCACACACACACACACACACAAAAAATCCATAAAACACACACACACAAATATATATTTATAAATATATATATATATATATATATATATATATATATTTGATATTTGGATTTTGATATATGTTAGCTCTATCTCTGATATTGAGCGCTTTCTAATAAGTACCAAATATATAATAAATAAATAATTATATATATATATATATATATATATATATATATTTATTTATTTTTATTTATATTTATACACACAATTTTTTTTTTTTTATATATATATATATATATATATATATATATATATATATATATATATATATATATATATATATTTATATATATATATATATAAGTTTTCAATCAATGACGAGCTTGTTTGAGAAAAAAAAAAAAACAAAATTTTAGATACATATATGACAATTTAATTTTTTTCTTTCGAATAAAAAATTTAATAATGGCTAAAAGACAAATAAAAAAAAAATAATCGGACAAAAAAAAACATTCTTTAAGCTTTTTACGCGCTTTATGTCCAGAAAAGAAAAATACGAACAGAAATATTAAATAAAATGATTGAACGTAGTATCTTGTCAGTTGCCTTTAATCAAACCTGTATAAAAAAAAATATATTTTCCGCCAAAATGTTTTTCTGTTTATACTTTTTAATTTCTAAAAAATTAATAAGAAAAATTGCACAAAGTTTTAAAAATCATTTAATACACACAAAATATCACACACACACACACACACACACAAACATATATATATATATATATATATATATATATATATATATATATATAAATTTTGAACATAGAAGTCAACACTTAGAGGCGACAGTCTGTTTCATGCTATATGCAATCGTCAGGCCAAATATGCTGTTATTTTTTAAACTGTTATTTATATATACGGGTTAGTGGTGCATTGTGGGTATTCTATTATGGCGGTTATTTTTTTATATCAAGTCGCTTTGTTTATTTATTTGGGTCAAATTATATTGCTCGTTTTTTATTTTTTCATTCTTATTTATTTATTTTATCAGGGAATCCGCTTGTGTATATGCGTATCTCTGAGTATGGATATATGTGTGTGTCTGTGTGTGCGTATTCTTGGATGTATGCCTTTGAGTGTGTGTGTGTGTATACTCTTGTGTGTGTGTGTATTTGTATGTGTTTTTAATAAAATGCATACACGTCTGTGTATGTAATAAATGTGTGTGTTTTTATTTATTTTTGGGTAATTTTACACCTTTGCCGCCTACATTCTAAATAATACAAACGTTTGTAAGAGTTTAAGAAAGAGCGTCCTCTTTAATATTACAGTATCCAGATATTTGAATTTTTCTTTTAAGAAGTTCAAATCGAACCTCTTAACTCAGACAGCAAAGTTATATTTCAATAGATTTTTTGCTGCATCCAATAAGCTGTTAATATGCATTGTATTCGCTATTTATATATTAGCGCAAACAATAATATTCCTGTTTCAGTAAACTTTATATAAAGAAATTAAAAAAAAAAACTCTCTCTCTCTCTCTCTCTCTCTCACTTTCGCTGAGCTCTTTCCCTTTTTCTTCTTATTCACTGCTCTCCCGTTCTTTCTCTCTTTTCCCCTTTCTCTTCCGTTCTTTCCTTAATATAAAAAAAAATTTCAGCAAAAAAGTAAGATGCGTTATCAACAAAAACAAAAATGTCCGCTGGACATCCCCAGGGATACTCCACACACGCGCCATCCAAGAAATACCCCGTTCCTCTTCCACTAAGTATTATATTGATGATAAAGTCAACGCATAGTAAAATCTCTGGTAAAGCTTAATCGTATGGTTTAATCTGATTATATTTGGCAGGTGCTATTGGCCCAGTCTCGCAATTTTAAAGATTTTGTCACGTGGTCGAAACGAGGAAAGTTCATCCGATGGTGGTTTTTTTTTAGAAACAAGGAAACTAATAAAAAGGAGATGGCGTCAATGCCAACCATCCAAGAATGGCGTCAATCCATCAGACCGACTTACGGAATATGCCTGCGGGAAAACGCCGACCCGTAATTTGGCGCAAAAAGAAAAATGGATGAAATCTCAAAGTGCCGGTTCTTTCCAGTGAAGAGCATCTTGAAAACTCCAGTTAAAATATATATTTATATAATATTATCCTATTTATATATATATATATTATATAAATAGTTAAAAAGATTCCTCGTTTCGAATAATTATCTAGAACCTTTGGTTAGCGAACTTTAGCTAATCCTGAGGCAGCGTAGAATAAGGGGCGCTCGTCGACAAACGAGAGAACAGATTTACTGACCTCGGATTGTCAGTTCATCTACCCAATTCTTCGTTCTTCGTCAGGACCAACAAATAAATTCAAGTATTTCTTATTAATCGTGTATTTAGTAAGCTTTCGGCTCTGAAAAAGTGCGAAATATTTTTAGAAAGAAAATACATTTCTCTGAGTTGAATATATCGTTTCTTGTCTGATTATCGTGGAAATATGTAAACTTTTATAGAACGTTTTACGGTTACCCGGCGTAGATAGAGTTGAGTTGCTAATTATCACTGAATAATGATTTAAATCCTTATTGACTGTAAAATATAAAATTCGATTTGATGATATCTTAAAATCAAAATAAATATAATCCATTCACGAAATATGAACAAAATATTCAAATATAAACGTTGATATTAAATCAGAAAATAAATATATATTTTGATTCCGTTCAAGATTTTAAAATTTTTTTCATAATAATAAAATCTTAGGCGGATTTATGAAGATAGGCATAATATCCATCTCACGCACGGTGAATACTAGACCTGGCTTTTTAGTATTTCCCCTTTTCTAGCGAGATTAATGCTCGACAAGCGGACATATAAATTTTAGATCAAAATAGAATTCTTTTCATTTTTCATTCAAAATACTCAAATTTTAGAATAATATTTTCACAGCGTCGCCCACGTGACGACAACGTGACCATGTTTTAAACGGAGCGCTGATCTTATAAAACTTTCAGTTATCTGTTTGGATAAGTCTTGTTCTTATGTACATCGTCTTTGTCATGTTGTATTGATAATGTTATAATTTATGAATATGTCCTGAAGATGGTTTATTAGACCGAAACGTCCGACGTTGACATATTAACATTAAAACAGCATAATTGTATATAAGGATTTTTGTTTGTTTTTTCCGTATATATTTTCTTCATATATATATATATATATATATATATATATATATATATATATATATGAACATTTCTCAGAGTTAACCTGTAGAAAAGACAATATTTTTAAATATAAATGACAATAGGAAAACTGTAGTAGTTACTGACGTGTTTCGTCCAGTACAATTATGGCACAAGGCCGATGAAGGGGAGGGGTTGAGGCTGGTCTTCACTAACTGTCTTATACCTAGCTAATCCGATTCACGACCCATTCACTCATTACAATTTGCACATTCACCATAAATACTCGTCCGTCACCAATCAATCTTCCATACACCATAATACCACATCCTCACAAGGGGGACCTGCAAAACGCGCCCCATGCCGTAAAATTAATGATAATAAATACCTAAAAATCTGTGATGAAAAATGAGAGGACAACCCCAAAACAAACTGAATATAAACACAAAATAAACTAAACAATGTGAACTTTCTCAAAGCAAATAGCGAAATGAATTTATTTAAACAAAGTAACTAATAATAACAAAACAAAATGTCCTTAGTAACTGGAAGAATTTAGAGAACGCTATTTTCATACTGTTAACTAAAAATTACGTCAATTACTGTCACGTGTGGAGATATTGTTATCATTGCTGTGTTGACAGATTCAACCATTTTCTTTTGATTTTACGATATTGTTGTGTACGTTTGTTTGTGAGAACAGTGATTTTGTTAAGAGAGGTGAAATAGGGAAAATGCCTCGGCGTAGATTAATATTTGGGTAATATTCAATGGCGGCACTCTCTAGAATTTTCCTTCTGAGTGAGTTATTTTCTTTTTTATGAATGTAGCATTTTTAAAAATCAGATTCTGGTTGAATTTCTTTCTATGTATGACTAGTGCATTAGCTAAGTTGTTTTTTGTTAGATCTCTGTTTTGCTCAAAAATGCGTTTTTTTTTTGTTTTTTTGATTTCTTCTTTTTTCTAACAATATATTGGGAGGAACAGTTTGGTCAATTTATTTTACAAATGCCTGCTTCAGAAATATTATTGCTATTAGTGTTTGAGGATGAAAATAGCGTCCTCTAAATTCTTCCAGTTACTAAGGACATTTTGTTTTTTGTTATTATTAGTTACTTTGTTTAAATAAATTCATTTCGTTTTTTGCTTTGAGAAAGTCCACATTGAAAGAAACACGTCAGCAACTACTAGTTTTCCTATTTTCATTATATATATATATATATATATATATATATATATATATATATATATATATATCAATTGTACTTATTTCTGATTCTTCCACGCTATCACTTCAACCAGAATAGATTATTTCTTATTTTTCTTTTTTCTTATCAACCTCAAACAGGTTATTTATAGTCAAAAAAATATTATTAGTTTCCAAAAATTTTTTAGTGGGAGGTGGGGGAAGATAATAATAATTTAGTGATCGAAGTCTTACTAATGAACCCAAAGTATATCGTTCGGGATAAGAAGTAGGTTCATGCCTTTCCCAAGTTTTGTTTCGCGTTTGTGAATACAACAAACCTGATTGGAATTGAAACTGGGCTAAAATTCGAAGCCGTTATCCATTACGCCAACGGTATATCCATGCTTACAGAACCTGGTATTCTAAAGCGGTCCCCCAACGAGGCTCGACGTTGCTTAACTTATCGTACGAGAACCGGTATTTCAACGTGATATTGTCATAAGCCGCAACTACACGACTAACTTTTAACTTTTACAAACCATTATACCAGTGCAGAGAATACAGATATTAAACGAAAAGGAAGCTGCGGAGAGCTATTATCGCTGAAAATACAAAGCACTAAAAGCGAGTAGGAAGAATAGGATGTAGTGACGAAGAATAAATTAAGAAAAAAAAATGTATATCTAGTTTCAAATGCTAAAATAAAAATCTGTTACACCACCTGCATATTCAAGGATGAGGCATCTGGAATTCACAAGCACTCACCCATCTAGGCACTGACCAGGCTCAGCGTTGCTTAACGTCGGTGATCATACAAGAATTGGTGTTTCAACGTGATATAGCCGTAAACTATACAACCCAAACATCCAAGCTTACAGCAACTGGTATTCAGAAGCAGTCACCTGTCTTGGTCCTGACCAGGCTCAGCGATGCTTAACGTCGGAAATCGTACAAGAACTAGTGTTTCAAAGTGATATGGTCGTCAAACATACAACCCAGATATCCAAGTTTACAGCATCTGGTATTCACAAACAGTTACCCATCTAGGTCTTGATCAGGCTCAGCGTTGCTTAACGTTGGTCATGGTTCAACGGGATATGGCAGTTAGCTTTTACAACCAGGATCATACAGCATATTGCGGTTGTTAACAAAAGCATTTTGTTAAGAAAATATGAAGTGGAAATATTGTCCTAACATACATAAGAGAGATTGCTACCCAAATAGACGAGTGATTAGAATGTTCGCATTCTGACCATGAGACCCCGGTTCGAATCTCACAATGGTCGATTTGTCTGGAAGGTCACTTTCTGATGTTATCGGACTGAAGGGGTCGATCGCAATGTGCGGCACCTTTGTAAAGTACCTGAAAAACCATACCACAGGTTGACCCAAGCCTTGTGAGTGAAATTGGGTAGACAGAACCCTTTTCAACTAGCTGTCCAAGCACGAAATCCTATTTTTTATTTGAGCGTGCTGGCCTTGTTCAAAGCCTTACGTTGATCAAGAAAAAGATAACATTGTTGATCCCAGGCACTCTAGCTAAGTATAAATCAAGTGGACCCTGTGGGTGTGGAACAAACACAAATGTGCCTGAACAAGCGTCTGCAATAGAAATTGGCTAGCCGCCTTAGTAGACGGATATCCACAAATACGAGTGGTCAGCTATACATATATACATATGTATAATCACGCCACAGGTTGACCCAAGCCGTGTGAGTGAAATTGGGTAGACTGAACCCTTGGGAGCCGTCGATAGCTGTGCTAGCACAAAGACACAAGTCATCGTGACCGAGGAATTGAGCGTGCTGGCCTTGTTCAAATTGTTGATCACACTAGATAAAACGTTCTTTCCCAGAAACTGTAACTAAGGTCTGCTCAGCATAGTTGCAGTATAAACCACAGGTGGGCTCTGTGGGTGTTGAATAAGCACAAATCCGCCTGAGAAAGTGTCTGCAATAGGGATTGGCTAGCCACCCTAGTAGACAGGTAACCTCGAATAAGAGTGGCTAGCTTTATATATATATATATATATATATATATATATATATATATATATATATTTAAAAGAAAACAGACCACTTTTTTTAAATTTCTAACATTACAATGAAACGTTTCATTTCGTTGTTGGAAGTGCTATTGCGATCATCCGGCGTCCTTTTAAAAGGACTCTGGTGAAATAAATTATTATAATGGTACCTTAAAGTGGTCTGTTTTTCTTTTTAAATATTAGCTACGAAGATTTACATTGAGCTCACAGGATTTCATCCTCCTTGGGATTACCCATAATATTACCAAGTTCTTAATAACTTAATCTTTATATATATATATATATATATATATATATATATATATATATATAAATGTGTGTGTGTGTGTGTGTGAGTAATATGAATTTTTTAATGAATATATTGTTGTTGTTTCTTTGTAGTGGATAAAGGAAATTTTAAACACTTGGATAATTATTGAAGCATTTTGTGTTCAAATATATTTTTATTTTAGTGCGTGCATGTTGCTTCCTTAATCTTTGTAAACTGTGGTTATTGAATTTGTCTTCGAATAACTCAGTTAGTTTATCCGGCTTGACGGTAAATGAAAATATGGAATTAAATCTGCTTTTTAAAAAGAAAGAACCTTTTAAATGATACTATTTAACAAATTTTCTATATGTTAAAGAAAAAAAAATCCTTTTGATAAAATTAGTTTAGCGGCTCAAAAAGATAGGGTTAGTGAATTGTTAACTTCAGTTGATTTAATAAATGAGCAAATTACAAATTGTTGTTTTGAAAATGAAGAAGATGATGATACCCTTTCGCCAACATATGAAGGAAGAAACTTTGTTTCACGCTAAAATTACACCATTTTTTTTTTGCTTCGGAAACGAAGAAATTGGAAGAAGCTATAAACCCTATTCACCCTGTGACTACTAATTCACATTTGTTTTCTTCTCTCTATAAAGTTGGTCCTAAATTAAAATGTCCTGTATTCCACCCTGAAAGCTTATCCCAGGACAAATTGTCATTTTTAAATTTTTATAAAGAATTTGAAAACTGTGTTAAAAGCAAGTCCTTGAGACTTATTTTAAAAAAAATCATCTGAAAAGATAAGCTCAGAGAAAGTCAGCTTTCCATTTCAGATTTAAATTTCGATATAGAGGAAGATATTTAAAAAAAAATGAAATTCTTGGACAGGGATTATATTGTAAACAGTATATTCAAGTCAATTTCTGATGCTAAGTCAGTCAAGATTATAAATTACCGCCCAATTGCTAATTCTGCAGCGAAGAAAATTGGTTCTCTGGGTCGTGCTAGGATATTTTTCTCGTCAGAATCCATCTTACATATTTATAGATCTACCATTCATCCTTGCTTTGAATATTCCTGCTACATCTCCTGCTATATATTTAGCGATTCCTGATGAAATTCAAAAGAGAAACTGCAATGTTATTGGTCCGAACCTGGCATCTCGGCTACAGTCATTTTTCCCACCGCCGTAATGTAGCTTTCCTTTGTCTTTTTTTTTTTTTTTATAAATACGTTCATGGTAATTGCTCTGATGAACTTTCCGCTTTATGAATTTAAGGGCTGTACTAAATCAAGATGTCGCCATTTTACAGTTGAAAAGTTCGACGCTTACCAGAATTATTTAATCTATCCCGCAAGACGATCTTAAAAGAACTAGGTATCCTACCAGGATTTATTATTTGCGGACACAATCAGTCACTTTCTTACCGCCGCAAAGTTGCCCACCCATTATCACTGGATCCAATCCAGTGGATCATGTGTCCTCAGTGAAGAAAAGCGTTGGATGTAACTAGCGGTTTGACCCAAAGTGTTGGGAGTTCAATACCTGGCTACTGAAGTGGCGGACAAAAACTTGGAGGATAGAGTTAAATCGAGATAACAGACGCCCGTAATAAGCATATCACGTGAAGTCATTCTGATGGATGAAACAAAGAGTTTAGTTCGAAATTCCTATCACCTGGTGAAAGACAGAGCGGCTGAAACGTCGTGAATGTCGCAATAAAGATTAGGGCAACAGTTCAGACAATGTAAATAATGAACTTAATTATAATCACTCATCTCAGAAATATAGAAAGATGCCTAGACTTCTTGAATTTAAGCGCAGCAATAGTCGACGAAGTCTCACCGATTTACAATTGAGTTAGTTAGATGTAACCGCAAGTTCTATGCTAACAGTTTCTTCTATCGCATTTCTTGCTTGTGGGACTCTCTTTTCGCTTCTTGCTTTCCAGCCAACATTGATCTACAGAAAATTAAATGCAATGTCGATCGTTATCTTGTCTTTTTATTTTTTTTAATCGTTCTCTCTTCTTTTTTTATACTCTCTAACCAATTAGTAACCTCTTGCATCTTAGTGGCTTTATTGCCTTTGATAGGGCAAAATGATTAAAAAATACAAAAATATATAAATTGTTACATTTAGATTTCAAATGGTACTTCAGTCTCTCTATTGCTGGTTTACACATTAAAATTTAGTGCAGATGAAATGATTTAGGTTGGAGCAGGTTGAAAGGTTTCATCGTATCTTGTGGTTAGACCTTAGATCACGAAGACGGGCCAAAGGAGATTTTTTTTCGAAGTTTATACGTTCATGGTAAGCTGCCCCCTTATCTTCCTCGTCAGCAACTAGGTGCCAAAAAATAATTGGGGTAAAAAAACCCCAAAAAAACAATGCAGTGAAGTTGCTGTATATTGAATAGCAGTAGAAAGCTTATAAAAGAAAGACACTATTTATTTAAATTATTGTTTCATCTTGTCGCCATATTTATTACATTTACATTTTGTACGCCTTCATCCCAGTGGTTTTTGTCAGTTGATATTCCAGTCAAAATATAAATATGGCGACAAAGATGAGGACAATAGTCTGAATAATATTCAATAATTTAATCTTTTTATAGACAGATACTGAATTAAAAGATGAGGACAATAGTCCAAATACATGCCATACCATCATCTCAGAAATATAGACAGATACTGAAAGGCCGAAATTTTGTAATAAATATGGCGACAAAGATGAGGACAATAGTCCGAATAATATAAATAATGTACATAATACCTCATCTCAGAAATATAGACAGATACTGAAAGGCCGAAATTTTGTAATAAATATGGCGACAAAGATGAGGACAATAGTCCGAATAATATAAATAATGTACATAATACCTCATCTCAGAAATATAGACAGATACTGAAAGGCCGAAATTTTGTAATAAATATGGCGACAAAGATGAGGACAATAGTCCGAATAATATAAATAATGTACATAATACCTCATCTCAGAAATATAGACAGATACTGAAAGGCCGAAATTTTGTAATAAATATGGCGACAAAGATGAGGACAATAGTCCGAATAATATAAATAATGTACATAATACCTCATCTCAGAAATATAGACAGATACTGAAAGGCCGAAATTTTGTAAAAATATGGCGATCAAGATGAGGACAATAGTCCGAATAATATAAATAATGTACATAATACCTCATCTCAGAAATATAGACAGATACTGAAAGGCCGAAAATTTTGTAATAAATATGGCAACAAAGATGAGGACAATAGTCCGAATAATATAAATAATGTACATAATATCATCTCAGAAATATAGACAGATACTGAAAGGCCGAAATTTTGTAATAAATATGGCAACAAAGATGAGGACAATAGTCCGAATAATATAAATAATGTACATAATACCTCATCTCAGAAATATAGACAGATACTGAAAGGCCGAAATTTTGTAATAAATATGGCAACAAAGATGAGGACAATAGTCCGAATAATATAAATAATGTACATAATACCTCATCTCAGAAATATAGACAGATACTGAAAGGCCGAAATTTTGTAATAAATATGGCAACAAAGATGAGGACAATAGTCCGAATAATATAAATAATGTACATAATAACTCATCTCAGAAATATAGACAGATACTGAAAGGCCGAAATTTTGTAATAAATATGGCAACAAAGATGAGGACAATAGTCCGAATAATATAAATAATGTACATAATACCTCATCTCAGAAATATAGACAGATACTGAAAGGCCGAAACATTGTAATAAATATGGCAACAAAGATGAGGACAATAGTCCGAATAATGTAAATAATGTACATAATACCTCATCTCAGAAATATAGACAGATACTGAAAGGCCGAAATTTTGTAATAAATATGGCAAATAAAGATGAGGACAATAGTCCGAATAATATAAATAATGTACATAATACCTCATCTCAGAAATATAGACAGATACTGAAAGGCCGAAACGTTGTAATAAATATGGCAACAAAGATGAGGACAATAGTCCGAATAATATAAATAATGTACATAATACCTCATCTCAGAAATATAGACAGATACTGAAAGGCCGAAACGTTGTAATAAATATGGCAACAAAGATGAGGACAATAGTCCGAATAATATAAATAATGTACATAATACCTCATCTCAGAAATATAGACAGATACTGAAAGGCCGAAATTTTGTAATAAATATGGCAACAAAGATGAGGACAATAGTCCGAATAATATAAATAATGTACATAATACCTCATCTCAGAAATATAGACAGATACTGAAAGGCCGAAATTTTGTAATAAATATGGCAACAAAGATGAGGACAATAGTCCGAATAATATAAATAATGTACATAATACCTCATCTCAGAAATATAGACAGATACTGAAAGGCCGAAATTTGTAATAAATATGGCGACAAAGATGAGGACAATAGTCCGAATAATATAAATAATGTACATAATACCTCATCTCAGAAATATAGACAGATACTGAAAGGCCGAAATTTTGTAATAAATATGGCAACAAAGATGAGGACAATAGTCCGAATAATATAAATAATGTACATAATACCTCATCTCAGAAATATAGACAGATACTGAAAGGCCGAAATTTTGTAATAAATATGGCGACAAAGATGAGGACAATAGTCCGAATAATATAAATAATGTACATAATACCTCATCTCAGAAATATAGACAGATACTGAAAGGCCGAAATTTTGTAATAAATATGGCAACAAAGACGAGGACAATAGTCCGAATAATATAAATAATGTACATAATACCTCATCTCAGAAATATAGACAGATACTGAAAGGCCGAAATTTTGTAATAAATATGGTAAAAAGACGAGGACAATAGTCCGAATAATATAAATAATGTACATAATACCTCATCTCAGAAATATAGACAGATACTGAAAGGCTGAAATTTTGTAATAAATATGGCAACAAAGATGAGGAATAATAGTCCGAATAATATAAATAATGTACATAATACCCTCATCTCAGAAATATAGACAGATACTGAAAGGCCGAAATTTTGTAATAAATATGGCAACAAAGACGAGGACAATAGTCCGAATAATATAAATAATGTACATAATAATTCTCATCTCAGAAATATAGACAGATACTGAAAAGCCGAAATTTTGTAATAAATATGGCAACAAAGATGAGGACAATAGTCCGAATAATATAAATAATGTACATAATACCTCATCTCAGAAATATAGATACTGAAAGGCCGAAATTTTGTAATAAATATGGCAACAAAGATGAGGACAATAGTCCGAATAATATAAATAATGTACATAATATATCATCTCAGAAATATAGACAGATACTGAAAGGCCGAAATTTTGTAATAAATATGGCGACAAAGATGAGGACAATAGTCCGAATAATATAAATAATGTACATAATACCTCATCTCAGAAATATAGACAGATACTGAAAGGCCGAAATTTTGTAATAAATATGGATACAAAGATGAGGACAATAGTCCGAATAATATAAATAATGTACATAATACCTCATCTCAGAAATATAGACAGATACTGAAAGGCCGAAACGTTGTAATAAATATGGATACAAAGATGAGGGACAATAGTCCGAATAATATAAATAATGTACATAATACTCATCTCAGAAATATAGACAGATACTGAAAGGTGCAAAAACGTTGTAATAAATATGGAAAAAGATGAGGACAATAGTCCGAATAATATAAATAATGTACATAATAATTATCATCTCAAAATATAGACAGATACTGAAAGGCCGAAATTTTGTAATAAATATGGCAACAAAGATGAGGACAATAGTCCGAATAATATAAATAATGTACATAATAATTCATCTCAGAAATATAGACAGATACTGAAAGGCCGAAATTTTGTAATAAATATGGCAACAAAGATGAGGACAATAGTCCGAATAATATAAATAATGTACAATACATCTCAGAAATATAGATACTGAAAGGCCGAAATTTTGTAATAAATATGGCAACAAAGATGAGGACAATAGTTCGAATAATGTAAATAATGTACATAATACCTCATCTCAGAAATATAGACAGATACTGAAAGGCCGAAATTTGTAATAAATATGGCAACAAAAGATGAGGACAATAGTCCGAATAATATAAATAATGTACATAATACCTCATCTCAGAAATATAGACAGATACTGAAAGGCCGAAATTTTGTAATAAATATGGCAACAAAGATGAGGACAATAGTCCGAATAATGTAAATAATGTACATAATACCTCATCTCAGAAATATAGACAGATACTGAAAGGCCGAAACATTGTAATAAATATGGCAACAAAGATGAGGACAATAGTCCGAATAATATAAATAATGTACATAATACCTCATCTCAGAAATATAGACAGATACTGAAAGGCCCGAAATTTTGTAATAAATATGGATACAAAGATGAGGACAATAGTCCGAATAATATAAATAATAACATAAAATACCTCATCTCAGAAATATAGACAGATACTTGAAAGGCCGAAAATTTTTGTAATAAATATGGCAACAAAGATGAGGACAATAGTCCGAATAATATAAATAATGTACAATAATACCTCATCTCAGAAATATAGACAGATACTGAAAGGCCGAAATTTTGTAATAAATATGGCAACAAAGATGAGGACAATAGTCCGAATAATATAAATAATGTACATAATACCTCATCTCAGAAATATAGACAGATACTGAAAGGCCGAAATTTTGTAATAAATATGGCAACAAAGATGAGGACAATAGTCCGAATAATGTAAATAATGTACATAATACCTCATCTCAAAAATATAGACAGATACTGAAAAGCCGAAATTTTGTAATAAAAATGGCAACAAAGATGAGGGACAATAGTCCGAATAATATAAATAATGTACATAATACCTCATCTCAGAAATATAGACAGATACTGAAAGGCAGAAATTTTGTAATAAATATGACAACAAAGATGAGGACAATAGTCCGAATAATATAAATAATGTACAAAAATACCTCATCTCAGAAATATAGACAGATACTGAAAGGCCGAAATTTTGTAATAAATATGGCAAATAGTCCCAAAGATGATAATAATTTCATCTCAGGACAATAGTCCGAATAATGTAAATAATGTACATAATACCTCATCTCAGAAATATAGACAGATACTGAAAGGCCGAAATTTTGTAATAAATATGGCAACAAAGATGAGGACAATAGTCCGAAAATATAAATAATGTACATAATACCTCATCTCAGAAATATAGACAGATACTGAAAGGCCGAAATTTTGTAATAAATATGGCAACAAAGATGAGGACAATAGTCCGAATAATATAAACAATGTACATAATACCTCATCTCAGAAATATAGAGAAGATACTGAAAGGCCGAAATTTTGTAATAAATATGGCAACAAAGATGAGGACAATAGTCCGAATAATATAAATAATGTACATAATACCTCATCTCAGAAATATAGACAGATACTGAAAGGCCGAAATTTTGTAATAAATATGGCAACAAAGACGAGGACAATAGTCCGAATAATATAAATAATGTACATAATACCTCATCTCAGAAATATAGACAGATACTGAAAGGCCGAAATTTTGTAATAAATATGGCAACAAAGATGAGGACAATAGTCCGAATAATATAAATAATGTACATAATACCTCATCTCAGAAATATAGACAGATACTGAAAGGCCGAAACGTTTATAATAAATATGGCAAATAAAGATGAGGACAATAGTCCGAATAATATAAATAATGTACATAATACCTCATCTCAGAAATATAGACAGATACTGAAAAGCCGAAAAAATTGTAATAAATATGGCAACAAAGATGAGGACAATAGTCCGAATAATATAAATAATGTACATAATACCTCATCTCAGAAATATAGACAAGATACTGAAAGGCAAATTTTGTAATAAATATGGCAACAAAGATGAGGACAATAGTCCGAATAATATAAATAATGTACATAAAAATACCTCATCTCAGAAATATAGACAGATACTGAAAGACCGAAATTTTGTAATAAATATGGCAACAAAGATGAGGACAATAGTCCGAATAATATAAATAATGTACATAATACCTCATCTCAGAAATATAGACAGATACTGAAAGGCCGAAATTTTGTAATAAATATGGCAACAAAGATGAGGACAATAGTCCGAATAATATAAATAATGTACATAATACCTCATCTCAGAAATATAGACAGATACTGAAAGGCCGAAATTTTGTAATAAATATGGCAACAAAGATGAGGACAATAGTCCGAATAATATAAATAATGTACATAATACCTCATCTCAGAAATATAGACAGATACTGAAAGGCCGAAATTTTGTAATAAATATGGCAACAAAGATGAGGACAATAGTCCGAATAATGTAAATAATGTACATAATAATTCATCTCAGAAATCTAGACAGATACTGAAAGGCCGAAATTTTGTAATAAATATGGCAACAAAGATGAGGACAATAGTCCGAATAATATAAATAATGTACATAATACCTCATCTCAGAAATATAGACAGATACTGAAAGGCCGAAATTTTGTAATAAATATGGCAAAAAAGATGAGGACAATAGTCCGAATAATATAAATAATGTACATAATAATTTCATCTCAGAAATATAGACAGATACTGAAAGGCCGAAATTTGTAATAAATATGGCAACAAAGATGAGGACAATAGTCCGAATAATATAAATAATGTACATAATACCTCATCTCAGAAATATAGACAGATACTGAAAGGCCGAAACTTGTAATAAATATGGCAACAAAGATGAGGACAATAGTCCGAATAATATAAAAATAATGTACATAATACCTCATCTCAGAAATATAGACAGATACAAAAGGCCGAAATTTTGTAATAAATATGGCAACAAAGATGAGGACAATAGTCCGAATAATATAAATAATGTATATAATACCTCATCTCAGAAATATAGACAGATACTGAAAGGCCGAAACGTTGTAATAAATATGGCAATAAAGATGAGGACAATAGTCCGAATAATATAAAATAATGTACATAATACCTCATCTCAGAAATATAGACAGATACTGAAAGGCCGAAATTTTGTAATAAATATGGCAACAAAGATGAGGACAATAGTCCGAATAATATAAATAATGTACATAATACCTCATCTCAGAAATATAGACAGATACTGAAAGGCCGAAACGTTGTAATAAATATGGCAACAAAGATGAGGACAATAGTCCGAATAATAATAAATAATGTACATAATAATCATCTCAGAAATATAGACAGATACTGAAAGGCAGATACGAAATTTTGTAATAAATATATGGTAAAGATGAGGACAATAGTCCGAATAATATAAATAATGTATAAATACCTCATCTCAGAAATATAGACAGATACTGAAAGGCCGAAATTTTGTAATAAATATGGCAACAAAGATGAGGACAATAGTCCGAATAATATAAATAATGTACATAATACCTCATCTCAGAAATATAGACAGATACTGAAAGGCCGAAATTTTGTAAATAAATATGGCAACAAAAGATGAGGACAATAGTCCGAATAATATAAATAATGTACATAATACATCATCTCAGAAATATAGACAGATACTGCATTGTAATAAATATGGAACAAAGATGAGGACAATAGTCCGAATAATATAAATAATGTACATAATACCTCATCTCAGAAATATAGACAGATACTGAAAGGCCGAAATTTTGTAATAAATATGGCAACAAAGATGAGGACAATAGTCCGAATAATATAAATAATGTACATAATACCTCATCTCAGAAATATAGACAGATACTGAAAGACCGAAATTTTGTAATAAATATGGCAACAAATACGAGGACAATAGTTCGAATAATGTAAATAATGTACATAATACCTCATCTCAGAAATATAGACAGATACTGAAAGGCCGAAACATTGTAATAAATATGGCAACAAAGATGAGGACAATAGTCCGAATAATATAAATAATGTACATAATAACTCATCTCAGAAATATAGACAGATACTGAAAGGCCGAAATTTTGTAATAAATATGGCAACAAAGATGAGGACAATAGTCCGAATAATATAAATAATGTACATAATACCTCATCTCAGAAATATAGACAGATACTGAAAGGCCGAAATTTTGTAATAAATATGGCAACAAAGATGAGGAAAATAGTCCGAATAATTTAAATAATGTACATAATACCTTATCTCAGAAATACAGACAGATACTGAAAGGCCGAAATTTTGTAATAAATATGGCAACAAAGATGAGGACAATAGTCCGAATAATATAAATAATGTACATAATACCTCATCTCAGAAATATAGACAGATACTGAAAGGCCGAAATTTTGTTTAAATATGGCAAACAAAGATGACAATAGTCCGAATAATAAAATAATGTACAGAATAATTCATCTCAGAAATATAGACAGATACTGAAAAGCCGAAATAATAAATATGTAAATAAAATGAGGACAATAGTCCGAATAATAATATAAATAATGTACATAATACCTCATCTCATAAATAATGTACAAATATAGAAAGATACTGAAAGGCCGAAATTTTGTAATAAATATGGCAACAAAGATGAGGACAATAGTCCGAATAATATAAATAATGTACATAATACCTCATCTCAGAAATCTAGAAAGATACTGAAAGGCAAAAAACATTGTAATAAATATGGCAACAAAGATGAGGACAATAGTCCGAATAATGTAAATAATGTACATAGTACCTCATCTCAGAAATATAGACAGATACTGAAAGGCCGAAACATTGTAATAAATAAAACAAAGATGAGGACATAGTCCGAATAATGTAAATAATGTACATAATACCTCATCTCAGAAATATAGACAGATACTGAAAGGCCTTTTGTAATAAATATGGCAAATAAAGATGGGACAATAGTCCAATTTGTAAATAATTGGAATACCTCATCTCAGAAATATAGAAAGATACTGAAAGGCCGAAACGTTGTAATAAATATGGAAATAAAGATGAGGACAATAGTCCGAATAATATAAATAATGTACATAATACCTTATCTCAGAAATATAGACAGATACTGAAAGGCCGAAATTTTGCAATAAATATTCGTCCGAATAATATAAATAATGTAGTTAAGAATTCCAGGCTCAGAAATATAGACAGATACTGAAAGGCCGAAATTTTGTAATAAATATGGCAAACAAAGATGAGGACAATAGTCCGAATAATATAAATAATGTACATAATACCCTCATCTCAAAATATAAATACTGAAAGGCCAAAATTTTGTAATAAATATGGCAACAAAGATGAGGACAATAGTCCGAATAATATAAATGGTAATAATACTCATCTCAGAAATATAGAAAGGCCGATGCTGAAAGGCCGTTTAAATAATGTAATAAATATGGCAATAAAGATGAAAAGGACAAATAGTCCGGCAATAAAGATGACAATGTCCGAATAATCAAATGTACATAATACTTCATCTCAGAAATATAGAAAGATACTGAAAGGCCGAAATGTTGTAATTTCATTGCAACAAAGATGAGGACAATAGTCCGAATTTTAATAATGTAAATAGTAATAAATCTCAGAAATATAGATTTATACTAAATATTTGGCGAAACATTTGTAATAAATATGGTCACAAAGTGAGGACAATAGTTCGAATAATGTAAATAATGTACATAATTTCATCTCAGAAATATAGACAGATACTGAAATACAAATTTTGTAATAAATATGGCAACAAAGATGAGGACAATAGTCCGAATAATGTAAATAATGTACATAATACCCTATCTCAGAAATATAGACAGATACTGAAAGGCCGAAACGTTGTAATAAATATGGCAACAAAGATGAGGAAATAGTCCGAATAATTTTTAATGCGACATTTACATCATCTCAGAAATATAGATATATCAAAGATCGTATAAGGTTGTGCATCCAGTGACAATGGTGAACTAGTAATTTAAAATTTAAATATATCTCTATGTGTGTGTGTGTCTGTGTTCGATCTATAATTATATTTTGTTCTTTGTGCTATCAACAAAAGTGTTGCTAATGAAGTCCCTCGAAGAACGAAACGCGTGACAGATTGTAATTTTTATTTGTTTATTTGTAACCTCCGAACCTTTGATTTAAAAATTTTCAAATTTGTGCGTTTAGTCATGTGTTTGACTGTGTTTCTGTGTGTGTATATGCAATCGGATGTGTGTCTATATATACATGTGGATGTGTGTGTATATGCATGTGGATGAGTCTGTATGTATATTTGGAATGTATTCTTTTTGATGTAAATGAGTATGTGTGTGTTAATGTAGATATGTATGTGTACATGCAAAAATGTGTTTGTCTGTGTATGCGTGTGTGTGTATATGTGTATTAAACCGTAAAAACTATATTCGAGTGGATAAAAAAAAAAGGTATATGCATGTGGATGAGTGTTTGTATATGCGTATGGATGTGTGTATGTGCGTGTGAATGTGTGCTTGTCTGTGTATGTGCCTGTGGATGCGAGTGTATATAGGTTTGGATGTATGTGTATGTATTTGGATTTTGAGTATCTGTGTATATCTGGAAATGTGTGGAATGTATGTGGGTATAAAATATATATATATATATATATATATATATATATATATATTCGTATGTGTGCGTATGTATATGTGTTTTTATATATGTCTTATTATATGAATGATGTCTAAGAACTGTATATGCTTCTGATGTGTATGAAGTATGTAAATGAAAAGGATGTGTCTGTATATGCGTCTGTGTGTGTGTACAATATAAATATATATATATATATATATATATATATATATAAAATGTGTGTCAATGTGCGTGTGGATGTGTTTGTGTGCATATTTGTATGGATGTGTGTGTGCGTGTATGTATGTGGGTGTATGTCTCTGTGTATATGCGTGTTTTTTTATAATCCAGGCGAGTCCTTTTAACACAACATAGAATTTCAAACAAATTAAAATTGAATCAAATTCCAATGATGTTTATTTTCATTAAACGGAGCAAATTTTCTTTTTCAAATGGAATTAGCATACCTTTAGTAATGAATACTTTTTCACCCCTGAATTTTAATTTTAAAATTCGAAAAATTTTTCAAATTTGAAAATAAAAACATAGGGAAATGGTCATTAACTTAATTCCATTTGTAAAATAAAAAGCACACATATATATATGCGTGGTTATATATACAAAAAAAAATTATAATATATATATATATATACCTTGACGTGGAGTGTATGGCGATCTCCTAAGCAAAGATCCGAAAGTATGGGCCAGCCATTGAGGATCGAACTCACTATTCAGTTGCAAAGATTCTAGCGAGACGAGCTTGCTCACCGTCACACCACGTCGACGTTCCCGCTGGGTCGGTGTGTATGCATGTACACGTACATGCAAGAATATACATATATATAATGTAAAAAAAAATCCGTCAACACAAAAATAAAAACAATATTTCCACACGTGATAGTACTTGACGTAATTTTCAGTTGACAATATGAATACAATAGCATTTTTCTAAATTCTTCTAGTTGCTAAGGACATTTTGTTTTTCTTGTTAATAGTTACTTTGTTTTAATAAATTCATTTTGTTTTTGCCATGAAAAAAGTCCACTGGACGAAAACATGCTGGCTAATAATACAGTTTCCTATATATTTATATATATATATATATATATATATATATATATATATATATATATATAGGCCTTTGATTGCGTTTTTATGAACAAGCTTATTTTCCTGAGTTTGGACCTCAGTGCTCACTTTTATATTATCTATCTTTCAAACAATCCTATTCACATCTATCTATCTATTGATCTACATCACACACAAAATTATAATTAATATATATATATGTATATATATATATAATGTGTGTTTGTTAATTCTATGTGTTAATATATATATATATATAGTAAATTCCATTTTTTTGAATAATGACACTCATTCACTTTTATTATTTCAATCAGGTGTTTGCATCTATCATTTTTCATTGAGTACACCTTTCCTTAGTACAAATGTCAAAAAGAAAAGTTAATTATTTCTTCTATCGACAAAATCTGTGAAGGTAAAAAATATACTTAATGACAAGTCTTGGTATGTGTCCACACACATTCACAAACACACACAAAACTTGATAATATATATATATATATATATATATATATATATATAGAGAGAGAGAGAGAGATAGATATAGATAGATAGATAGATAAATATAGATAGATAAACAGCACTGCTCTCTCCAATTTTTTCTGGCAATTAAAGAATGATGGTAATACATTATTATGAAGTATATTGTAGCAAATGCAAAACCTTTTCATGTGAAAGGTAATAGATCTAATTTATGCTTTATTGAAAAAATAGTTATCCTAAAACACTTAATTAACCATAACTTATTAAACAAGAGAAGCGAATTGAGGGTTACATGTAGGCATGAGAATAAATATCTGTTGAAATACGTTGATCCAGATTAATTTACAATGTCCATTTCTCTGGCTTTGACTCTAGGATTTTAAATTTAATTTATATTATTCATTTAAAAAAAACTGCCAAATATCCCAGTAATCACCCTTTATGCTTAATATAAAATTAATATTTACAACTGTATTTTTTTTTTCTATAACTTGACTAAAAATTAGAATTGAGTCTGTATAACAATCAAAAGACACATTCTAGTTTCGGTGGAGTTATTTAAAATCCAACAATACTAAAATGGTCTAACATAGATATAGATAAAATAAACGAACCTGCGTACAAACATTATCTTGAGTTTGGACATAGGAGGTGATAAGGTAATACAATTTAATTTTGATCTTTATCACACACCTCAGAAATCGCAATGCATTTTTCTCACATAATTTTGTCTTTCTTTCATTCTAACCGTAGGAAACCAAAGAGAGCAGGCGCACTCGGCGAAATGCGTCGTTAATAAATTATTCACATTGTCTCATCATCTTATTCTCCAATTTTTGGTGTTGTCAAGAAAAAAAATGAAACTGTTCTCTATTCTTTTGCTGACATTGACAAACCATTTATCCTAAAATGCCAAGTTTCATTTGATGTTTTTTTATAATGATATTCACCCTGTATGAGGCCCAGGAGCCACTCAAGGTAGAATGTTACAGAGTAAGAGAGAGTTTATGCGGATATGTCGGAGAGATAACCGTTAACCCTAGACTTGAGCAGGTTTGGGGAGGCATCCTCTTGGGAGTCGGTTTCACATAGTATCAGTTAAGAAGAATATTTTATGAGGAGATATGCGGAAGATAACGGTTAACTCTTGACTTGAACATTGCAGTGTTCGAGGAGCAGCGATTCGTGGGAAGACATGGGCAGTTTAAGATTGTATTGATACGGCTACCATCGTCTTTGAAGTCGGTTCGCTAAGTCAACGGCACATGGGAAGAAGCTGTTCGAGAAGAACTTACATTTCACCAGTGGAATACGAAGAGAATGTGGTTTGTTTGCTACAGGATGCGTATCATGGCGAGTCTTACCCGTGAAGTTTAGAACTGATGAAATCTACGTCGACTGGGCACGTTCGGTGGAAATATCGATAGAGTGGTTAGAGGCTTACGTTTTTGGTAATAGATTGTTTAATATAATTTTCATCGATGACAATGAAAAGGGACTCTTTTTTTTGACTCCATCGGGAATCATAATATGAAGTCAGTATGTGTTCTACCCTACAATGTATGTGATAAGCCGCGCCTTTGCGCATAAGGCTATGAAACTAAGGATGTTAGTCCGTCTGAAAACTTTTCATGGAAATAGCGATAGACTAACGTTTCGTCTTGAGAAATAATTCATCATCCTCAAAGCCGCGTTGGCGCTTTTGAAGCTGCCAATATATGGCAGCAGTACTCCATTTTCAGCTTAATCTGACTCTTGTAAATGTCGAGAATAGTAGGAATCAGAGAACCGACAACCGTTTTTTCCAATATGTTTAGTGATGGACTGTACTTAGGAGTTCCACTTTTGATCTGGAGTCACGATAGGGACGCGGCCGACGTAATAAAACATTCGTTTATCGCGATAAACGGAAATTAAATTATGCACAGAGATGATGGAAATATATATTTATCTTTTTTTAAAAAATATATTTATATATATATATATTTATATATATATATATATATATATATATATATATATATATATATATATATTCTCTATTTATATAATTGGTATATACGGTATGAATTCCAATAACCAACAATTACTATTCTTAAAAAGTGGTCAATACAAAGTAGAGAGATATAATTATTTTTTATAAAAATTATAACATAAAATATATTTATAAAATCACTGTCAAAGAAAAGTCTTATTTTATTTCAAAAAATATTATCCATTTATCTTCAACATCATCAGAGATAAGACACTGATGTGTATAAACAAAATGGCTATTTTTTTAGTGATTTTTAGAACATACTTATGTTATAATTTTTTATTAAATAATAATTATATATATATATATATATAAATATATATATATATATATATATATAAAGATATTTTTTATGTTTATACATTCTTTTATAGATACAAATATTTAAGTAGATGATCTGTTCTATAATAAACAATATTAATAAAATTTACCGGTCTGAATGTCCGAGAAATTTTCATAGAAAATATTCGTCCTGCGACAGTAATCGAACTTTTATCCTATACATTTGGATACGCTTTGAGCAGATATGAATGTACGTGAGAGATTCATGGAAGTTTGTAGTTTAAAAACAGTAAAATCGACCATGCTAAGCGAACGCTCCTCTGTGGCCCAATCGGTTAAGGCACGTCAGGCTATATACCGCTTCTGTGTTACCATTTAGGTTACATCTGCTATTCGTCTACATTTGTGAGTCGTCTGTCTTCGACGTTTATCCTGTGTAATAGTGAGAAAACTGATAACTGTTCCTTTTAACAATGACAAGATATTCATATCGTGAGCAGACAGATGTGACTTTTACATACGGACATGCGCGTGGGAAAGGACGCGAGGCTGCACGGCTGTATCTTATTGCGTTTCCAGACCGAAAGCAGCTGAGCCGTTTAAACTTTACTGTCGTTTTTCATCGCGTTGCTAAGACAGGATCCGTGGCGCCACAAACAATGGATTTGTTTTAAAACCGCGATCTGCTCCGACATCTGACCACGAAGAACATATTCTGCAGGCTGTCGGAGACGCTCCAATTATATATCACATTCTCTTAGCATGAAATATATCACATTCAGGCTTGGTTCGTTATAAATACTGTTTATTATAAAACAGAGGATTTAATTAAAGATTTGTATCTATAAAAAGAATTCCATAAAACATAAAATGTCTTAAAATAATTTTCGGACTTTTGTCCATTTCAAAATGCATAAATATATATGCATATATATGCGTGTATTTTTGTTGCATGTGTATGTATAATTATTTGTCATTTAAGCATTAATAGTAAAATATATATATATATATATATATATATATATATATATATATATATATATATATATATATATATATATAATCATTAATAGTAATAGAATATATAAATATTTTTAAGACTGGGACCCCTAATAGATGTATATATATAAATATATATATATATATATACAATACTTATTATTAATGCTTAAATGGCAATAATATTTTATATATATATATATATATGTATATATATATATATATGATACTATTACTATTAATGCTTAAATGGCAAATCGTTATACATACACTTATTATCATATATATATATATATATATATATATATATATATATATATATATAAGAAATGGACAAGGTCCGACAATTTATTTATTAAAGACATATTTTATACCTACAGTTATCATATACGCAGACGTGCACATTTACAGCGTATATATTTTAAAACCGTATAGGATGCAGGTTCGAAGTTGTCATGAACGAAAATTTTCTATGAAAATTTCTCAACATTCAGGAAGATAGGTAAACTGTTATTTAAAACTGTTTATCATAAACAGAGCATTTGCTTTAAATTTGTATCTATAAAATATAACAACGTTAAATATAAAAACACCATATATATATATATATATATATATATATACTATTACTATTAATGATTAAATAATAAATAATTATACATTTACATGCTAATATATAATATATATGTATATATATATTTATGCATTTTGAAATGGACAATTATTTTTATCCATTTTATGTTTATACATTCTTTTCATATATTTATATATATATATATATATAAATAGAAATGGTTCACACATCTGGAGCCAGAACAAACCCAGACTAAGCCAACAACAGATGAAAAAGAGGGAAAGAGCTAAATGAGCAAGTGTAGAGAAAAAAAAAACGGAAACAAGTGCAAAATAATTACGACTCACCTCCGCGCGGGAGGCGCACGGAAGCGAACGCACAGACGCAGAAATAGGCGCATGACCTCGCGAACAAGTGCACATACAAACAGAGAGTATACAGAAGAAAACTTACACCAGTGTTAAATGTGCATAAAAGAAAAAATTCGAAAAATACATAAGAAGTAAATTGATAAAACCCGAAGAATGGACAGGCCCTAGGTCCGTGGAAACAAAAAACCTTCAGTTGTGATGCTAAAGATAATTTACTACATTAATCATATATATATAAATATATATATATATATATATATATATATATATATATATATATATACGTAAATAAAACAGACCACTTTAAGGTTCCATGTAATAGATTATTTCACCACAGCCCTTTTAAAAGGACTGCGGATCATCATTAAATTAACCGTTTAAATGTAGATTAAAATGTCTGCTAACTCAATTAAACTTCTTCCGTCTCCATCATATATATATATATTCACTGTCCTTTTTAAAAAAATGTGGTGAAATAATTTATTACATGGAAAACTTAAAGTGGTCTGTTTTATTTAAATTATTTGCTCTGGATTTACATTGAGCTCTCTGGATTTTATCCTCCTTAGGTTTACCCATACGGATTACCTAGTTTTCATAAACTATATATATATATATATATATATATATATATATATATATATATATATATATATACTTTTTAAATCAGGAGGTTAGTTAAATTAAAAAACTTTGTTTCAAGATTTTACGCTATACTTAGGCGATTTTTTATCAAAATGACCTCTTAACGCTAAAAAAAAAACAAAAGAACGCTGATTATTATTTTCAAAAAACATTGGTTTTAACGAAATACCAGTGTCTTTTTTTGAAGAAGAAGAAGGGGAAGAATAGAAAAGCATGTGTATATAAATGTAATGGTGAAAGGGAGAATAACTTGTGGATATTTTATCCAGCCTTTTTATGCACTTTAAGAAAAATTTTCTGATATTGTTCACAAGGACTTAAGTCTTCCGATTTTGGTTTAAAAGGTTTTGGGGATCTGGGTCGTGTCATAATCGCTAATTTTTCCAGTTGTCAGAGGTTCATACAATTATTGTGATTATAAATAAAACAGAACTTTTATATAACCTTACTTATTTATTAAAAACGCAAAACATACATGTGTATGTGTGTGTGTGTGTGTGTGTGTGTGTGTGTGTGTGTGTGTGTGTGTCTGTACGTTTATATATTGGATCAAATTTTACATTTTCAAACTGAAATCAATTTACAAAACTTCACAGAACTACGTAAAATTAAATTTATTGATATGGTTCTGACAGCACCAAAAATTTCAAGAATGTTTTTTATTTAAAATCAATTTGAAAATTGATTAAGAGGCATATATAAATGATTGGGGACAACTCATTCAATATATTATATAAAACCCAGGTTATTTGTGTGTGTGTGTGTGTGTATGTGCGCGACGTGTGTGTGTGTGTGTGTGTGTGTGTGTTCGTTTATATATATTGCTGTTTTTTTTTATTTATATATATATCTTACTTAATATTAAAATTTTTTCTGTGTGCATGTGTGTGCATGTCTGTACGTTTATATATGGGAATTGTATTCATTTCAAAAATTGTAAACTTGATTTTAAAAAACTTTTATTTTTTTTCGGAAATTTTTAAAACTCCAACAAATTTGAAAAATTAATGAAATATCAAAATCCCCAAAACATTGCCTAATTACTTATATTAATTCTTTATCCTATATATATATATATATATTTATCCTATTTTGTTAAAGAATATCTTTATTTTTCTCAAGATGTGCTTGTCAATATGACCAGGATTTGATATTTAAAATTCATCTAGCCATAAAGTTTTAATGTTTCTCTTAAAAAATTTTTCCAAATTCAATGAGATACTATTGTTCTAAGATTTAAAAGAAAAACCGATTTTTTTAATTAGAAGTTAGTGATGGATAAAAAATTTCTAAATATTTTCGGAAAGAAAAAAAAAATCTGATATCCCCATTTCATTGTTATTTTAAAACGTTTTTAAAATGTCATCTATATTTCAAACCCTGAGGTTCAGCATTAAAATTTACATATCGGGCGATGTTTCGGACTCAAATATTAAAAATTATAATAGTAATTCTTAAAAAAATAAAAAAATATGAATAACGCTCAATTCAACCGTTGATTTGATATATTTATAAAGAAAAATAACAGCTATATATTTATATATAATATCTTTCGGACTATTGTAAAATCTTCAAAATAAAATCATGTTCATTTAAAATTTATTTCTTTTTAGCTTTCATCAGGATTTTTCACTGCATTTTTTAACCTGGCATTGTCTTGTTTTAATTCTTTTCTCTCTTTTCCATTCTAAAGAAAGTCCTCGTTTTTAAGCATATTCATTTTTTTTCGGACATTGTCTTCAATTTCCTTCAGAATGGATAGAAAATCAAGATATTCTTGATTGAGAAAACAGTGAAAAGATAAAACTTGTTACTATCAATATGATATATAGGCGATTAATTGGGTTTGACGAAATGCTTATTTACATACTATATCTTTTAAAGATTTTTAATTTCTCTCAAATATCAACGCATTTGAAGTTTTGTAGACATGGTATCATATCTTCTGAGGAAAAACAAATAGAAATAACGAATGTTGTTAAATTTGGCCTTAAAATCCACCACCATGAGCCATAAACAGGGGAAACAGAAATGCAACTCAGGTGTTGCATTTTCATGCAACATCAATGTTATATCCAAAAACTCAGACAAACCTATTCACTAACTATATATATATATATATATATATATATATATATATATATTAGGAATGAAATTAAAAAAAAAAATTTAAATGTTTATAGCATTTTAAATTCCAGATCAAATCCAATGATTGCTGAATGCTTAAAACATCAAATGTGATTACACACACAATAATTTTTGCTAATGCTTTTTTCCATTTTTAAATTGAATGTCTTTGAATTTTCAATATATCGAAAATTTATAAACAATTTTAAACATCCAATTTTATACTTTCTTTTTTAAATATTTATATAGATATTTTTAATCATAGTATTTTAATTTCCCCAAAAAACATGGATTTCTAAAAATATTTAAGAATAAATTAAAATTATTTGATGAATTTGCCTCTAATAAAGAGAAAATCATTATCATTTATTTTTTTCATTTTTAATAAACGACCAGTCATTTTTGTGGATTACAAAGATTAAAGAGAATTAATGGAGTTTATGAAGAAGTATTTCAATTTCCATTACTGACTATAGGTAAATTATATTCGGCCTTGTTGAATTGAATATTATAAATATATATATATATATTATTTAAAGAGGACAGATATTTATTTACAGAATTATAATAGATTTATTGTTAGAAAAAATGATCTCATATTCTGGAAATCAACAAACGCATTGTAAAATTGCATTAATTTTTTATTGAAAAACATCTCGAAAGACAAAAATTTAAGATGGGAACCAATTTTTTTTATTAAGTCGATTTTTTTATGGGAAATGTTTCAAATTGAGATATTCATTTTTATTTATTCAATATTCAAAAAATGGAAAAGAAAACATTTGATTAGACCTTTGTTAACAGTATTTCAAATTTTATTTCATTAAAAATGGAAATATGGTTATTTGACGGATATTTTGAGACAGTAAAACATTGTGGTAAAGATTCTTAAGTTTATAATTTCAAAATTCGTCTTTTTTTCGTTAAAAAACATTAGACATTTATTGAGAAATGAATTCATTGATTCATTAAACTTTTTTTCATTACATTATTATTTAACCTAAGATATATATATATATATTTATATTCTTCGATCCGGTTAATATTATGTAAGACATATACCGTATATAAAAATAAATATATTTAAATATTTGTTTTTAAATATATTTATGAAAAAATTGTTTTTTTTCATTTTTTAAAAAATAATTCATCTTCATATATGTTCCTTAGTGCATTTCTACAATATTGTTTATTTGCAATGGTTATAAAATATATGTTTACATAAACAAAATCTTATGTTATACATATAAAATATATATCACATCCATAATATTTGGTGATACAAATATATATAAATACATGTTCCTATAATATCAATTTAATTTGTTTGAAGAACTCTTTAGAACTCGCATATAAATATCGGATATACATCTCTTCATCTAATATATACATGTGATATATATAATATATTGATAAGAAACGGAAAAATATATTTTTCAAAAAATTTTCCTTTTATATAAATATAAAATTATAATGTCCTATTCCTGTAGATTCTAGGTACATATTTTAATATATTCGGTCCCCTGTCATGTACCTATTATTTTGGTAGACAAACGACCATTTTTGCATGTTAGAAGATTCTTCAGGCGATAATTAAATGCATACGGAATTAATTTTTTTTTTAATTGGTATTTGTGGAATAACAATACAATAAACAGTATTTAAAACGAAATGGTCCCTTTACAACGTCCAGCTTCAAATTTTTTGGGCCATTTGCAGGTTGTCACTAACCTACAAACCTTTAAAATAACTGGATTAACTTCTGATCATGACATAAGGACACCAGTGTCCCAGCAGCCAATCAAGCCCATTGGACTTTCCCACTCTCTTAATACAAACATCTGCCTATGGCACCAAAATAGCTTTTTTTTTAAATATTGGATTATTTACTTAGTTAATTCACAAAGTTTTATCTTAAAGTGATTTTTTTCACAGTAAGTTTCCTCGGTTTAGTTCGAAATCTGGAATGTTTACACATTTAGTGTTTCGGAGTATTTTGATTAATAATGTCAGTTTATAATCATCTTTTTTAGACTCCGAGATAAAAAACCATTTTGTCTTTTAAAAGTTAGAAACCTTTTTTTTTTCTATTTATTTATATTGGCAACCTAGAAGCCAGTTTTGGTTGGTAAAATTAATAAAATTAAAGTCTAATTTTTTATTTTGTTTGGAAAAAGCTAAAAACAGACATTTTTAAAAGAAAATTTCTGGGGAGAAACTTTGACCATTCAATAAATTTTCTGGGATCTTTAAGGAAATTCGTGGTTGTAAACATAGTGGCCCTGAATATAATACGTGAACACAATCAAAAATGCTTTTGGAAATGACTGAAGCAGCATTTGTAACATCTCTTATTCTGATATCATTTACAGCACCCTGTTAATAAGTTTTAAAATTTTTTTGTTTGTTTTGGTGCATTCAAATGTTTTAAGTTTAAATTATTTGATAATTATAATTAGACAAATCTTGTCTTTTAATTTAAAAGCCATATAAGACTTAAAATTTTTACAATTTTATGAGAAAAATTGTTCAGCACAACACTGAATTGGACAAATTTTGTGGAAAAACATAAGTTAATTAATTGTTCACTATATAAGTCTATTCAGCCTGCATTATATTCAGGTTTTTGGAATGATGAAAAGGCCTGTGTCCTGAAGAGATTAAAAAATCACAGCTGGCTATACAAATATAAGCGATGGTGGGTAGAATCAGATTTTGAAGTGGGTCGTACCAAATAAATATATCCCTAGATACCCCAGGGGTGAGTATTTTTTTTTTCCAACTGGTACATTGGTCAAGTGACTTAATGGGATGCCTGGAGATAGAGAGAGAAAGGTAAAAAAAAACCTTGGTTGATGGCAGAGACATAGAGAGTGGTACCTACGCTTTAGGAATTTGAGAACTGATGAGTTTGTGCTAAAGGGAAAAGATATAAATTCTAACGCTCTCCCCAACTATGGTATCATTACAGACTGGGTATTTTTGGATGGCAACTAATTGGCAGAAAATGGCAATTTGATAGGAAAAAATCTGACTTGTCAGTTATGTTTGTAAAGAAGATAATGCCTACGCATGTATTATACGGATTACTTACTACTGACTAGATTAGCAACAATGATCATTTCACAGTTAGAAAGGCTAGATGTAAAAAGGTTCTATGCTAAGGTTAAGAATTGCATGTCTTGCTTGTGGATCTCTTCCAGTTTCTTTCTCAGTCTTTGAAAAAAAATTCAAATACGTCGACTTCTGTCTTCTTAATTTCAATTCTTTTAGTGATCTCTCTCCTTGAATATTTTTCTCATAGAAGAAAACACCACTTTGCCTTAGTGACTTTAAAAGCCTTGCTAAAGAGAAAGAGGAAAATAAAAGACCTAAAATAGAAAGATAGTGATAAAAGTAAAAAGAAACCCCTTCGTCAAACATCTATAAATT
Source organism: Acanthosepion pharaonis (assembly GCA_903632075.3). NCBI lineage: Eukaryota > Metazoa > Mollusca > Cephalopoda > Sepiida > Sepiidae > Acanthosepion > Acanthosepion pharaonis. Next base: position 45,041 of record CAHIKZ030001767.1, on the reverse strand, counting down.
TCTATCTTCAAGAAAAAAAAAAACTGTCTCTTTGGCAAAAGAGAAAAAAAGAAAAAAGAAAAGTTTAAAAGGACAAAAAAACAAAAATATAGTAAATCTTCCCCCTAACAAATGTAAGACATAGCACAAAAAAGACAAAAAAAAAAAACAAACAAAAAAAACAAACAAATAAAACTAATAAAAAAAAACAGTTCGAAATCATCTCCCTTGGTGACGCGCTTACAAATAATGGTTAAAATATAAGAAATAAAAAGCCAGTTAAACTCATCGTGTTCCCAATTATTTTCCCCTCAAACGCCTCAAATTATTATTCCAGTTACATTCTAATTTGTTAATTCTGATTGTATTTCAATTGAAGAAATATAAAAGTAAGACAAGAGGAAACACAACTTTCGAAACGAAATGCTGTGCCATACCTCTTTCAAATTACTTCAAATGAAAACTGAGAAGCCTTTCTTGATTTGATTTCAAACCTGATCTCAATTATATAAAATAACAGGCGTTTGAAATGTCAAACACCGACAGAAAGTTTTTTGTTTTTTTTAATCATTATTAACAAATTAATTCAATATCAAATTTAAAAAAATGGGGAAAAAAGGAGAAAAAAAAACACCATCTGCTACAATATTAAAAACAAAATATAAAGAATATCTCATTGAAATATATAAATATTTCATACAACAAAAGAAAGGAGAAGAAGAAGATAAATACTAAAATAAAGAAAAAAAAAAGGTGAAAAAATCTAAAAAAAAAACACTGACCTCTGTATTTAACCTTCTCAATTTTCTTGAAACAATGAAATGGATGGGAAAATAAAGAAGGATTTTAAGTAATATTTCTTGAAAAGAAAAATAACCGAAAGAAGTATTAAGCGTGAAAAAAAAAAAGACTATTTCAGAATACAGAGAACTTAACATCTTGACATCAAAAAACAACCTGAAGACAATGACTATTTCTATAAAAAACCATGATTACATTTGTAATCGTATCAGTCGATTCCCTTCAACGAACATTCAAAAAGGAATGACGAAACCTGCAAATCACACGTACGCAACACGCCCCACGCACATTTACCTACAAACAAAAAAATTCTAAAAAATCCTAAGAAAAATTAAATAAAAGCATAATCATATTGCCTTGACAGTTATTTTTAACAAAACTTATATAAAAAAAGGGATTACTGGCCAAATACAGAGTTAATATGTATAAACACACACATATATATATATATATATATATATAATACACGCACACATATATATACACACACACACATATATAATACATACACATAACACGCACACATATATAACACGCACACACACATATATAATACATACACATAACACGCATGCACACAAATAATACACACACATACATATATAATACACACACATAACATGCACACACACACACATATAATACACACACACACATATATATATACATGCACACACATACATCCATATCTCATTCTTTGAAAAAGCTTTAATAAAAGCAAAACATGTTAGATTTATAAATGTTTCGTATTTTTTCTTTATTCTATCACACACACACATATATATATATATATATATATATAAAAAAAATGTAAGCACATGTGTTTGAGTTGCCATCCTGGTTTCCCATCCTCCCATACAATGTAACCTGACTAGATCGAGAAGTCCACCAAGCTCAGGTGGCAGTAAAGAGTATTGAAATGTTATGTAATATCAGTACTCCTATATAGCAGTGAATGCTGGACAATTTCACTAGAGTTGAAGAGACTTGCTACAACAGGAAAGTGATTCTGCAGACGTATGTTGAAAATATCATGGACTGAACATATGAGCAAATGGAAACAAAAAACAACACACAACATCTGAAAAAAGAAAGATGAAATTTCTGGGATAGATAAAAGAGGACTTGGAAAATTTGATACTCACAGGACATATTGAAGTAAAAGTAGCAAATAACCTCTCTAATAAGTGTGTTTAAATTAATAGTGGGTCAGTTAATGGGAGTGATATTAAAATGACAAATATGGCTAAGAACTTCAAAAGATTAGAAGTTGGTGTGGGCTATCACTGTACACATAGGAGAAGAAGATTTACTGAATTTTTATAAACACACAAAATGCTTCTCATACAAAGAAAGAAATATTTTATTCTTACTTTATATATATATATATATATATAAAAAGAAAGAACAGTAAGATATATAATCCGGTGTTCTTATAGATATTTTTATTTTTACAAAATAGTGCTCAATGTAAATTGACAGAGCATTAATGTTATGAATTAATTGATTTAAAATATGCTTTTTTTTTTCGCTACACAGTTCTAACCATGTTTCAAAAATGGAAGCTAAAAGCCCCAAATTTAATTTTGCAATTAAATTAAAGACATTAGCTCCATTTCATCCTCAAGCAATTTTTGGAGTAACTTTTAAAATTACTGGGTTTTAAAGAGAGTAATTTAAAAGTTACTCCAAAAATCTAGATGATGAAATGGAATCTTTAATTTTAATTTAATTACAAATTCGAATTCGAGGCTTTTTAGCTTCTTCCACATGGTTAGAACTGTGTAGCAAAAAAACATTTTAAATCAATTAATTTATAATATATATATATATATATATATATATATATATATACATACACTACAGTTCAAAAGTTTGAAGCCACATTAAGAATTAGCCTGGGATGAACTTAACAGAAGAGAGAAAAAATGAAAATACCTCTTAGACTCAGTGAAAAAGAATAAAACTTATACTTTGAGAAACTTTAGCAATGAATGCCAAAATTTGTGCTGCAGTAATCAAGGCTAATGGATGATATTTTGATGAGAGCAAGACTTATTCATAAAATCCTTCTTTTTTTTTGTCATAATTGATAATAAAAAATCATGTCCCACTATTTTTTTACCATGTATAATAATTTTCTCATATTAAAAGTAAAAAACAACTAATTTTTGGGCCAATTGAAAAAATTACCATGGGTCATCTCAAACTTTTGAACTGTAGTATATATACATATTCTTATTCTTTCTTATATATAAACTGCTTTGCTTTGATATACAAACTTTGCCATACTCCTCTTATTTGTACATGATTTTTTACTCACATTCAACATGATATGCATAGCGATACACTAACACAAGCAGGAATTTGATGGGCCAATTTAAAAAATTACCATCTCAAACTTTTGAAATGTAGTGTGTATATATATATATATATATATATATATATATATATATATTCTTTCTTATATATAAACTGCTTTGCTTTGATATACACACTTTGCCATACTCCTCTTATTTGTACATGATTTTTTCCTCACATTCAACATGATATGCATAGCGATACACTAACACAAGCAGGGAATTTGATCCATGGTTTTGATACTGGGCTCGACTTGATCCATGCTTAGTTCTTCTTATAAGCCCAGAAATCAAAGAAACAAGCAAGCTGCTTCTATAAAAAGACCGAGGCCAAGCATATCATTTTAAAAGTAGTTGATAAGAGGCTAAATAAGATTGGGAAGACAAGCTTGTAGGGTTACAGATATCAGCTGTATCTGCACGATCAGTTAATTACCATTTGAAGGGGGTGGAAGAAATTGCTCCTCCCATACTTCCCACTGACCCTTCCTAACAGCTCAAAACAAAAGGAAAAAAATTAGAAAGAATCAAATGAAAACTTAAGATCCTATTCACCACAAAAGACCATATCAGTTAAGGCCAATGCTAATTATTTTCAGGTTAGAATTCTTTATTTTTTTTTTTTTTTTTATTCATTCTAGTCTTTTCACTCTATTATCCCCTTCTTTTTCTATTTTAATTTCATTTTTTTTTTCATTTACCATTTTAATCTCTTCTTTCTTTGAAAATGGTTTTGTATTCAATCAACTATTTATTCTACTGTATATTTCATTATCAAATCCTATTTCCCTTAACTTTTTTCAAATTCTCTTTTTTACAATCATTTTTTTCTTCTTTTCATTTTCTTCACACTAACCCACTCTCTCCTTTCACTGCCAAATATAATCCTGTTCTTTTATTCATTTTTTTCTAATTCTCTACCCCCAGACTTTATTTTCCTTCTCTTTTATTGTTCTTTGTCTTAATTTCATTTTCATGGCAACCACTCTTTATATTCCTCCCACCTTTTTTTTTTTAAAGCTATTTATTCTCCTTTTATTCTTTCTCTCTCATGAATTCTTCATTGTTCTCTTTACCAGTATTTATTATAATTTTCATTTCTTTTTTTTTTTTTTATTTCATGAGAACTTTTCAAAGATCTTTTAGTTTGTCTTTGGGGTATTTAATAGTTTTACAATCCTGTTAGATGTCGTTTTTCTTTAAAACTCTTCCGGAAGCATTGATGTCTTAATACCAGGGGAGCTTACTGTATCACGACTACTTGGTCACTTGGCATGCTAAAAATTTACAAACAACCAAAGAAGAAATATTCTTTAATCACGCAAGGTGGAGAACTTCTCTGTTCTTGGCTTGCCTCAGAACAAAGTGAAAAGGATTCAAATTGTACTTTCATCTTAGGTTTATGTTTACAAAGTATTATTGTACGAGAATGGATAAAAAAATTGCTACCCAGATAAATGATGCTGAACTAAACTGAATTTACCATGATGATTATAAATCTTTACTTAGAATTATCTTTTTGAATCAGAGTTTTGAAATATATTCATAACTGATTTAAACTGGTGATGTTCCATCAACACTGTGCAGAATCTGAATTCACCTGATCTCTCCTTTGATCTAGCTCTAACAGAAGAAAAAATGGCTGGTCACATTCAATGTCTCAAAATTAAACTAGTGACATATGATCATCATCGAACAGAACCTGAATATTCACCCATCATGATAAATGGGTATACCTAAAAAAAGGGAATAATTCCATTGGAACTTAAACTGAACTGAAACCTCAAGTGGAACTTGTCCATCTCTAAAGTTGCTAGAAAAAAAAAGTCAGTTCCCTGTACTGCTCCAGTACGTACCTGACTTCTCCCTGTTATCCTCTATGTTTTAAAAAATTTAAAATTAATTTTAAAAAGGAAAAATCTTTTTGCAACTTTTTTGTTTAGCTTTAATTTTAAGCTAATGAATTAAATTTAATTTTCCATAAGCAAAATACTTTTTGCTGTATTTCAAAACTAGTTTAAATTGACTGGAAGGAGATTTTGTTTTGAAATTGCTGATTTTAGTACCATTTTAAGCCATCCATTATCACAATGTAATTCTCTTTATTAAAAAATCTTTCAAAAATAAAATATACTTTTATGAAATTTTATTTAAGGAATATTAGATGATTTCAATTTTAATAAATCTGATTTAAAACAAATATTACTTACTTTAAGTTTAGATATTGCAGGAATACAATTTTAACATGCCAGGAGCTGTTTATTTAAAATGTTGACAGCTTGACTGAAAGGCAGTAGTTTATCTTTAGTGGTTATAAAACTTTAAAACTTATTTAAGGAATATAACATGAGAGACATTTTCATATATATTTTCAAGTAGACAGTAATCTTAAAGATTTAGGAAAATATTTTCCATAATTTAATGTTTTATTGAATTTTAGGTATTTGGCTTTAAATTTACTATAGTAATCACTCTTATTCACTAAAATGGAAATATATGTACATCCGTATTTAAAATCTACACTTTTATACACACATACAAAAAAAAAATCAAATTCTTTTTAAAATATTGGGATCACTAAATTGTAATAAGATTTTCATTATGATTATAAAAATGTTTTACTTAATAACAATATCACCTAATCAAGACAAATTAAGACAGAATATTAAAAAATAAAACTTTATGAATTATTACAATTAAAATTTTAAAAGTGAAAACAATTCTTTTAAAATTCATTCTTCATCAGAAATATTTTTTCAGAATATGATAGTGTCCATAATATATTTTATTCATAAGAGGAATTAAAATAAAAAAAAATGTCTTAGATTTATTGCATCTCGTTTTTATGATTCAGAGCATATTTTTGTTAACTGGTGAGGTCCTGCTTTAGAAAAAGAAATTCATGATTTAGATTCTATAAGTTCTGCTTTTTAACTAATATAAACATTAAGCAGGACAAAATTTAATATCTTCAAATTTCATAAAGCCAAATGTGTGTAGGGGTAACAGATATAAAAAAAAATATTTTTAAGATTTTCTAAAAAATAATTTAGTAGTTATTAAAATCATTTATATTTTTAAGATTTTCTAAAAAAAAATGTGTAAACATTCTTATTCATTCATTTTTGAAAAAAGTCCTCAAATTTCATTAAAATCTGACAATTATTTGATTTTTGAGGTATTTCCAAATCAGTTTTCATTGCAACAAAATTTTTGTCAAATTTTGAACATTCTAAAAAGTTTGAAAAATATAATTTAATAATCAGAAAATTCTTTGGTTTATTCTCCTAATAACAGAATTTTTGATGATAAAATTTATTTTATTAGATTTAGGGCATTTTTCATTTCTAATTTTTCTTAATTTACATACACATTCAGATATTTTATATATATATATATATTTACTTATATTATATATATATATATATATATATATATATATATATATACATATATATATATATATACATATATATATACATATATATTTTACATATATATATATATATATATATATATATATTATAAGCATTATATATATATATATATATATATAAATGACTTTATTTATTTTTCTTATTTATCATATATAAAATATATTTTTACAATTTGCTTATTATTGTTTTTATATAGATATATATTATATATACATACATATATATATATATATACATACATATGACAGAACCAAATAATACATATATATATATACATACATACATATTTATATTTTAACATATATATATATTTGTACCACTATATATACATACATATATATATATTTTTAATATCATAAATTTAGTATTAATATATAATATCGTAATATTTAAATATATATATTTACATTTACTTCAAATATTGATTTTGAATTACATCAATATAAACTACTTGTACATTTATAAGTTTAAAATTACTATTAAAATTATACATAAAAATATATATAAATTTATAAAATATATATTTATATATATATATTGTTATATTATTTTTGTATATATATAAAAATATATATATATATATTATATATTCATTTGTTAATAAGAATATATAAATTTACATTAAAATCCGATATATATATATTTTTGCATTGATATATTCCGAGACATATTATATTTTATAAACATATACATAAATTCCAATTGGGTCTTTGAAATATCCGTATTGTCTGTATAAAATAAATTTTATATATACCGATATTCTTTGGTTTTATGTAAAGTTTATATTTCTTGATAAGACATACGGCCTTTCAATATATATACATGTGTGCCATTATTAAGTATTATAATGGATATTTTTTTTGTTTATTTCTTTTAATTTAAACTCTGTTTGTTTACCTTGTATCGCATATAACAATTACATTTGAAATAATTTCAATAATATTTTTGTTCCCCACTTTAAATAAAATTTATATATTTACAATATGATTAATTTTCAATTTTAAAAACATTTAAATTAAACATTGTTCCATATTTCCAAAAATAAATAATTATTCTTCAATTAAATAATAATTTGCAAATCCTTGAAATTTTTTTATTTTTGGAAAATATTTTTTTTTCACAAAATTTCTCTGTTATTTTGAAAATTTGCGATAATAGATGTTGTTCTTGGTTTTTTCTTTAAAAATTAATTCAAAATGCATTTTTTTTATGAAAAATTCAAATTTTTTGTTTTTTAGCCACTGTTTTAATTATTTGTTTTTAAATTTTTTAACATTTTTTTTTCTTCTCCTGGATAAATTCATTTTTTTATTTTAATTATTTGATTATATAATTTTAATATGCATACTTTGAAATTAAAATTAAATTTCTGATGATTTCATTACCATATTTCTTAATAGACATAAATTTTTTTGTTTTAATTTAAAAAAATCAAACTCAATTTGCTTTGGCGCGTTTTTAAAAAATAACTCATTTTTAATTTTTATTTCATTTTTCGATACAATACACATATATTTTCGATGTCCTCTTATTACTAAGAGAAAAAACAAGAACAACATCTATTATATACCTGAAAATGTCTGTAGGAACAGACGAAAGCTTGTAGTAAAAATAACAACTAATACGGCAGAAATTTATAAAACAAGGATCAACTCATTCATAACGGATTTAAAGGTTTTTGTATATTATTTGAATTGTTTGCAAGATGGATGTCTTGCCATTTAAATCATTAACCTTTGCATTAGTTTTTTTTTGTGAATAATTCATGTATTTATATATATATTTGATATATATATATATATATGATATATATTCCTATATATAATCTGTATATTTTTGCAAATTTTATAAATCATTTGAATTTTAAAAAAAAAAAAAATTTAAGTATTCAATATTCATCTTAGTCAAATAAATATATTATAATACTTTTAAAAATAAATTATAATTCGTTAACTTTGGAATAAAAGAATTTTTTGCCATATGTCATGTGTGTAAAAACTTTTTTTTAAAGTAGTTTTTTTCTCAAAAGTTTATTTCCTTCTTCTATATTGAATTTTAATATATTTCAGTGATTATCTTATTTTTTTATTAATACTAAAAAAAAAATATATTATTCCATTTTTATTTGATGCCGATTCCCAAATTTTTTCATTATATATCTTTTTATATTATATTTTAAGTGATTTTTTTTACAAATTTTCTTTTAACATAACATTTTTTTAATCAAAATTAATTTAAATCCAAATGAAATACATCCTGAAATAAAATGGTTTTTAGTATGGAAAAAAACCACCTACATTTTTTTTTATCAAGTTTGAATTTAAATTTAATGGCGACAGGAAAATTATTCTGATTAAACAAAAAAATATAAGCATTAAATATTAAAAAATTATTTTCAAAATATTTTATTCATATTTTTGTTTTTTTAATATTTACTATATGCCTATTTTATACAATTGATGATGTAAAAAAAAAAATCTCCATCAATTGAGAGGGCAGATTGCAATTTCAAATCCAATATGAAGGGAGGAAAAAAAGAAATTAATATTTCCAAATGATGATAAAATTATAATGTGGCAAATAACTAAAAATAATCATAATTTATATTCACAAATGGATTTTTTCAAAAGTTCTTCCTGAACAATTTAAAGCCCTTTACAAATAGCCAATTGGTTCCGCATGGGTTAAAATAGGCTAGTAAATTGTATATAAAAGAAAATGAGGTTTTATGTATATTTTATTTTAAAACATTAATACTCTTTTCTTTTTATGACCTCCCTTTGAATATAAAAAAGCGAAGAAAACATCATTAAGGAGAAGAAAAGGACAATTCAGAACAGAAATTAATAAGACAGAAGATAAGACTTTTCAGTTTTTGCATTTAAGATTAAACTTTTTACATCGAGACAATTTTAAAAATAAGAGTCCCCTAACCGAGAAAAGAAGGAACTATTTTTTTTTTTTTTACGGTTTTTTTTTTTTTCACCTGTAAAAATGATGGAGAATTGACGCCGATCTAAACAATAACATAAAATTCTAAATTCTAAATATTATACATTGAAATTAATATTAATTTTCTTTTTGAATATCAAAAAAAGGATTTATTGAAATTCCAAAATATATGAAATAATTTTTAATCTGTTTTATAATTAAACTTATTGTTTATAAAAATCAAAAAATTTAATTAGGAAAAATTATTCCTTTGGAAAAAAAACAACACATTCTTTTTTTTTTTTCTTACTTCGTTTGCCAAAAAACCTCAGAAATATATTTCTAATGTCCAAACTTAAACTCCAAATTATTTTCACTTTTATTATCCTTGATATTTTTCTTAAAATTTATTTAAACGTTTCAAACCGTTGAAAATCAATATGCCTTCTTCATGAAAAACAATGTCGAACTTGTCAGCAATATTTCAATTGACAATAGACTATTCCAAACGTGCCAAAAGTTTAATGGATGTATATATTTTATATATTTTTTTATCTTTTAGGCACTGTGGATGAATTTATTTAAAAATTATCCAGTTTCATTGTTAGTTCAATTTATTTTAATATTCATTTTGAATTGGTGGAAAGGGAATAAAAAAATAACTGATCTAAAATTTTCTGACAATTTAACGTGGTATAAATTCAATTTTTTCCATGTAATGTATTTTAAAATAAAAGTTAAGTTATTTGTCCATGAATTTAGATGTGATAATACAATTAGGTACATTTCAGACGATTTCAAAGGTTACGATTATTTAAATTAAATACACATTATGTATCAGAATAATATATATATATATATATATATATATATATATATATATATATATATATATATATATATATAATTTTTTGAATTTCCTCCTCCAAAGATTATATAAATATATATATATATATTTATAAATTTAATTTTAAGTAATTTTTGAATCAAGTATTTATATATATAATATATATATATTATATTTTTATTTTAAATTATATATTCCAAATATATATATATATATATATAATATATATATATATATATTAATTATGTGTGTGTGTTGTGTGTTTTTTGTGTTTAATCACATTGATTTGGGTGTGGTCTGAAAATAAAACATTGACAATGGATATTGAATTTTGTATAAATTTTTTGACAGGTTGGTTTTTTTTTTTTTTTTTAGTAAATTCTATTCTCCCCAAGTCCATATTGGGGTTGACTCTAAACTGACATTTTTATCGCTTGTTTAAGATAATCTATTCCCCATTTTTCCCTGTTTGGATCGATTCTTTTTCTAAACTGTTTTTTCAACTGAAAATCTTTTGATAGATCAGTTTTAAATTTTTTTTTTTTTTACTAGGACAGGATTATTATATAATCAAAAAATTTTTTGAATATATATATATATATATATATATATATTTATATATTTAATATATTTTTATTTTTTTTGTGTTCATTGAAATAAATTTATAAAAAAAAAATTCTGATTTTTAAATTTTGTTTAATTTGTTTCTGATTGTTTAATTGTTTTTGCAATTAGGTATTATAATTTTGAATTTAATCTTGAAACTTGAAATTTTTAATGGTTTAAAAAAACATAAATTCAATAGTTAACTTAAAATATTAATGGCGGGACTAAATTTATTACACACAAAACAAGGAAAAATTATCATCCAAATCCTCAACAAAAAAATTATGTTTATCATATATAAAAACCGTTCCTTCTTTAAGATCCTTTTTTCTTTCAAAATAATTAAATGTCATATATATATATATATATATATATATATATATATATATATATATATATATATATATATATATACAGTAGCAACCATAATATAAGGAACGGAAACAACAAAGACATAAATATGTGTATTACTTAAAAAGTAATGCATGATTAGCAATGAAATTTTTACCGAATAAAGATTAGGTGTAATGCATAAATATTATACAAAGTTACAAAAATTTACATAATAGTTTTTTTTTTTTTTTTTTTTTTTTTAAATAAAGATTAAATGGAACAAAGGAAATAAGCTACTGGACAAAAAACATAAGGAACGATCTTGTTAATAATTGATTGTAAACAAAATATCATTGTTAAAATTTAATATTTGGTAAACATCCCTTATTTTCATTAGACTTCTCTTTTCGTCGACCAATTGATCTAATTTTTTTCTTGCAAAAATCATTATAATTCCCAAGAAATTCGTCTTTCAATAACTCCCATAGGTGATCCTGGTTTTTTCAAAGGTTTCTTTTCTGAGCCCTTTCTCAAAATCTTCCAAACATTTTCTATTGGATTCAACCGGCAGGGGCTCTGGGCTGGCCAAAGATTAGATCGAAGAATTTCTTCAATATAAAGCCAAAACCTTCTGAGCCTTTGAAACTGCATTGTCCTGCATGAAAATAGAAATTTAAAGAAGAGGTGATAATCTTGGTACCAATGCTGCTGAAGAAGCCTTTTTAAAAAATCTCAGCATTGATATTGCCATGTACGCGGATGATAGGGCCAACTCCTGCAGATGAAATCATTCCCCAAGGGCATCACACTGCCGCCACCAAACTTAACGGTTTTCTTGACACATTGAGAAGAACAGTCTTTCACCTGTTCTACAAGCGTACGTAAGTTTTTGTTCTCAGAACCAAATATAGTAAACTTGGAACTCGTCAAAAAATGAACTGTATCCCATTGTGCGTCAAGTCCAAACAACATGTTCTCTGGCATACTGTGATGGCGTGCCCTTTGGTTTCATTTGAAATGAGTTGGCCCGATCATCCATACGGGCATGCAATCCTGCATTTTTTAACCTGAGATTTACAAAGATCTTTTCAGCTTCATTAAATTTACGGGCAATTGATTACAGTTTCAAAACGGTTTTTGTAGATATTCTAACAATTTTCGATCTTCTCTTTGCGATGTTTTTGAGGTCTGAAGGTTTTGGTTTTTTTGCATCTAACGTTTTATCGGTTTTATGAAGTAATTACACCATGAACGACACTTTTAACCAATGAAAATGTTATCAGAAATTTCTGAAATTGGCTCTTTTTTCTTGAAAGAAACCTGATAAAACCAGGATTTTTTTTCTTCAAAAGAAATTGTTTTTGCGAATGGGAAATTACCATATTTTTTAAAAAATTAATTAAAATGATAAATGAACTTTTAAGTTGTTGAAAATAAGGGATGTTTAGTTTTTATTAAATTTTGTTAAATATTTTATTCAAATTATTAACAAGATCGTTCCTTAACTTTTGTCCAGTAGCTTATTTCCTTTGTTCCATTTAATCTTTTATTTAAAAAAAACTATTATGTAAATTTTTGTAACTTTGTATAATATTTATGCATTACACCCTAATCTTTATTCGGTAAACATTTCATTACTAATCATGCATTACTTTTTAAGTAATACACATATTTATGTCTTTGTTGTTTCCGTTCCTTATATTATGGCCGCTACTGTATATATAAGATGCGATAGATAAATTGACGGCCTTTATAGTTTTAATTTCGCAATTTAATAGTCTGAATAATGTAAATAGTGTATTAAGCTAGTATATTCAAAATCTATTACTCTTTTCTTTCTTTCGTCTATCTATTACGATACACCTATATTATTGTTTTTTTTTTCCATTTTTATTTCGTTCATTTTCTTCCTCTTCTAGTATTTATATTCTTTACTTTCCTTGTTCATTCCTTATTTCTAATTCTCTTTCATTCAAAATGTTTTGGCTTTTGACAGAATATATGACAGAAACCATTCTTTTTTTTTTTTCCACTAGTAAAAACATTGTATCTACAACTAAATCGATTCAAGAAAATTTATAACAAATATGATAGAGAATTCATGAAACTATTTTAGAAAACAAAAAATAAGTTCCATTCATCCATTTTTTACTGACAACTTATTTTTAAAACTGCAGGTTATTTAAAGCCATAAAATATTTTAAACTGTAAGGGGTTCTCTGAAAAATAACAATGGTTTACTGATATTTTACGAAGCAACTCATAACTCGGGCCTTGAGGGAGAGGTTGATTCATGCCTTTTCTAAGAGCATTTACGCGCCAGTAAATATGAACCGATTATTAGTTTCGAACAATTATCCATTACATCACCCGAACATCCACCACTTCGTATTTCCAAGCGGTCACCTATCTAAGTCATATGTCCATGTATGGAAACGTTAATAAATTCGTTGATCATACCGATGAATGCCGGTGTTTCAATGTGATAAAAAAAAAACCGTATCTGTAATACATTTGACCAAGCTTAAAAACTTGGCATTAATTTTTCGTCACCCATTTCGTTATTAAAAGTCTCAAAACTGCTTAATTAGCTATTTTCCATGATGATGTCTCAACATAATGTTGCCACGAGCCATACCATCCACATATCCAAGTTTACTGCAGCTAGTAATCCCAAGCGGCCTCTCACCACATTACTGATAAGAATTAACGTTGCTTAACTTCGCTGATCATACGGAATCCGGTGTTTCCATATAATGTTGCCGTAAGAAATCCATGTCCACTGCAGCTGGTAATACCAAGCAGTCTCCCATCTAAGTACTGACAAGTCCCAAACTGAATTTAATTTTCGGTGATCAAACGGAATCCGATGTTTAAAAGATATGTCCACAAGCCATACCACCCATCCATCCAAGTTCACTGCAGCTAGTATTCTCAAGTGGTCTCCTTTCTTGGTACTGACAAGACTCAACGTTGCTTAAAAATGATTGGTTTCTAAAATTTTTGATGTTTCAAATATAAATTGGCCGAAAAAAAAAATAAAAGTAATGTAAATAAAGTCCGCTTATTTTTGTCTTATTTTACAATCGCTTTTGTATTAATTTCCTGTCTTGATTGTAAAATGTAAAACGATTTTAGCCATAGGTTGGAAATTCTGGGGTCCATTTCAATATGCAATCGTCGTAATGGTTTGATAAAAAAATTTGGCAATGCATTTTTTTTTTAATCCAACAACCATCTTGTAATCGTTAGTAACTTTTCTATCAAAAATTATTGGGCAAGGAAGAAGATTTTAGGGTCTTGTCTAATTCAGAAAGAATACAAAAGTGAGAAATTTGGGCTTTTAAAAGAAATACATCGTTTTCGTTATCTGTTAAAAATTATGACAAAATGGCCTCCAGTGGTCGAATATAAACTGTATTCTATTTTAGAGAGTAAACATTGATAAATGACGTCGTTATATTGATTTCTTCGTTTTTCTTTGTTATTCTTTCTCTCTGGAGGTTTTTTTTTGGTGTGGGGGGTTAATCCAAGGTTTCGTTTATCAGTTTTATTTTCTGAGTTTGTAATTCTTTTTTTTTTTTCTTTATTTTTTGTCTCCTTTTCATTTGATTTCTTTTTTTTTTTTCTTTTTTTTTTTCCACAATTTTCTTTCTTTCTTTCTTTCTTTTATTTTCTTTCTTTTTCTTTCTTTTTTTCTTTCTTTTTGTTCCTTTTTTTTCTTTTTTTTTTTTTTTTTTTCTTTTTTTTTTTTTTCTTTTTTTCTTTGAACATTTTATTTTTTCTTTTTCTTTCAATTTCTTTTTTTTCTTTTTTTTTTCTTTTTTCTTTCTTTTTTTTTTTTTTTTTTCTTTCTTTCTTTTTTTTTCTTTCTTTTCTTTCTTTTTAGAAGTTAAAAGAAAAGAAAGAACTTTCTTTTCTTTCTTCCTTTTTTTTTCTTTTGTTTCTTTCTTTTTCTTTCTTTTTTTCTTTCTTTCTTTCTTTTCTTTTTATTCTTTTTTTTTTCTTTTTTTTTCTTTCTTTTTTTCTTTCTTTTTCTTTTTTCTTTCTTTTCTTTTTTCTTTCATTTTTTCTTTTTTTTTTTTTTTTTTCTTTCTTTTTCTTTTTTCTTTTCTTCTTTCTTTCTTTCTTTCTTTCTTTTTTTTTCCTTTTTCTTTCTTTTGTTTTTTCTTTTGTTCTTTTCTTTTTCTTTCTTTTTTTTTTCAGTTTTTTTTTTTCTTTTTTCTTTTTCTTTTCTTTTTTTTATTTTCTCAAGAATCTTTTTATTTCTTTTCTTTCTTTCTTTTTTTCTTTTTCTTTTTTTTTTTTTTTTCTTTCTTTTTTTTTCTTTTTTCTTTCTTTCTTTCTTTCTTTTTCTTTCTTTCTTTCTTTTTCTTTTTTCTTTTTCTTTTTCTTTCTTTCTTTTTCTTTCTTCCTTTTTCTTTCTTTTGTTTCTTTCTTTTTCTTTCTTTGTTTTTCTTTCTTTCTTTCTTTTTTTTTTTTCTTTTTCTTTCTTCCTTTTTCTTTCTTTTGTTTCTTTCTTTTTCTTTCTTTCTTTCTTTTTCTTTTTTCTTTTTATTTTTCTTTCTTTCTTTCTTTTTCTTTTTTCTTTTTCTTTCTTTTTTTCTTTCTTTCTTTCTTTTTCTTTCTTTCTTTTTCTTTCTTTCTTTGTCTTCTCGTCATTCTTCATTTTTATGTCTATCTTTCTTTCATTGCAACGTTCATGATTGTTTATCTATTTTTTTTTCTTTCTATGTCTCTTTCCGTTATTTTCTCCGGTTTGCTTGTTTTCTTTTTCTTTCTTTCTTTCTTTATTTATTTATTTATTTATTTATTTTTTGGAAATAATTTCATTTTTTTATATCTTTCTTTAATTGTAACGTCCTAAACGTTTTCTTTCCTTTTTTATTCTTTGTCTCTTTCTTTCTTTCCTCTTCTCTTTCTTTTCTCCTCTCTTTGTCCCTTTCATTTGTTTTTTTTAATTTCCTGATTTTTCTTTCTAATTTTCGCATTTCGTCCATCTTTCTTTTTTACTGTACTTTTTCTTTTACTTTTTCATCTGGAAATATTTGTCTCTTTCTTCCTTCCCTTCTTTCTTTCTTTCTTTTTGTCTTTTTATTTTCTTTTTTTCATTTTTCTTCTTTCTAATTTGAATGAATATTATCTTTGTCAAGCTTTTAATATAATTGCATCTTCCGTCACTTTCTATCTTTCGATCGTTGGTTCTTTCTTTCTTTCTTTCTTTCTTTCTTTATTTATTTATTTATAGTTTTTTTTTATTCATTGTTTTTTCCCCATTTTTAATTCGTTTTCCATCCTTTTAAATAATTTCATTTCTTATATTTTCTCTATTCTCTTCATTTTTGTTTTCTTCTTGTTCTTCTTTTCTTTTCTTTTTTTCTTTTCATTTCTTTTTACCATTAGAATATACCTACACGGCGCCATCTTTTCTTCTGTTTTCTTTCATTCTTTGTATTCCTTTATTTCATTCTCTTCCTCTTTACTTATTCGATGTTGATGGAAGATCAGATGATGCAACTCACTCACTCACACGCTTCACTCTCTCACACACTCATTCACTCACTCAGCTGGAATTTGAAGGTAGTGCAAGGAATAGTGACTCAAATGAGAAATCAGAGAGCCGACTTCGAATCATATTCGGCCTAATTAGATTCACTTTTGGGCTCTTACTTCCAAACAAGACGAAAATGCCACTAAGACGCAAGGGGCTACTGGAAATGAAACAGAAGGAAAAAAAGATTAGAAGGAATTTGAAATCCAATTATGGAAAGGAAAAAATAGATAAACATCTACCCATGTTCAAAAGATAGGGGAGGTGTGTGAACAGGACGGTAGACAAACTTATCTACACCTATTGATTAAAAAATATATAGTAAATAACATTTCAGAGTTTAGCCGGAGACTCTAGAAGTATATAGCTGAAGTAGACTTTAGAAGGAACCGGAAACCCAATCCTAAACAGGAAACAAGGGATAAACCTCTGCTCCTGTCCAAAAGAGCAGGAAGGACGGTGAACCAGACAATAGAGATGTTAGAAGTATATAGCTGAAGTAGACTTAAGAAGGAACCGGAAACCCAATCCTAAACAGGAAACAAGGGATAAACCACTACTCCTGTTCAATAGACCAGGAAGGACCGTGAACCAGACAATGGAGACGTTAGAAGTATAGAGCTGAAATAGACTTAAGAAGGAACCGGAAATCCAATCCTGAACAGGAAACAAGGGATAAACCACTACTCCTGTTCAATAGACCAGGAAGGACCGTGACCCAGACAATGGAGACGTTAGAAGTATAGAGCTGAAGTAGACTTAAAAGAATGAAAACCGGAAACCCAAAGGACTAAACAGGAAACAATGGGATTAAATAGAGCTACCCTGTTCAATAGACCAGGAAGGAAACGTGAACCAAACAATGGAGATGTTAGGAAGGATATAGCTGAAGCAGACTTAAGAATGAACCGGAAACCCAATCCTAAACAGGAAACAAGGGATAAACCTCTACTCCTGTTCAATAGACCAGGAAGGACCGTGACCCAGACAATGGAGACGTTAGAAGTATAGAGCTGAAGTAGACTTAAGAATGAACCGGAAACCCAATCCTAAACAGGAAACAAGGGATAAACCACTACTCCTGTTCAATAGACCAGGAAGGACCGTGAACCAGACAATGGAGACGTTAGAAGTATAGAGCTGAAGTAGACTTAAGAATGAACCGGAAACCCAATCCTAAACAGGAAACAAGGGATAAACCACTACTCCTGTTCAATAGACCAGGAAGGACCGTGAACCAGACAATGGAGATGTTAGAAGTATAGAGCTGAAGTAGACTTAAGAAGGAACCGGAAACCCAATCCTAAACAGGAAACAAGGGATAAACCACTACTCCTGTTCAATAGACCAGGAAGGACCGTGAACCAGACAATGGAGATGTTAGAAGTATATAGCTGAAGCAGACTTAAGAATGAACCGGAAACCCAATCCTAAACAGGAAACAAGGGATAAACCACTACTCCTGTTCAATAGACCAGGAAGGACCGTGAACCAGACAATGGAGACGTTAGAAGTATAGAGCTAAAGTAGACTTAAGAAGGAACCGGAAACCCAATCCTAAACAGGAAACAAGGGATAAACCACTACTCCTGTTCAATAGACCAGGAAGGACCGTGACCCAGACAATGGAGACGTTAGAAGTATAGAGCTGAAGTAGACTTAAGAATGAACCGGAAACCCAATCCTGAACAGGAAACAAGGGATAAACCACTACTCCTGTTCAATAGACCAGGAAGGACCGTGACCCAGACAATGGAGACGTTAGAAGTATAGAGCTGAAGTAGACTTAAGAAGGAACCGGAAATCCAATCCTGAACAGGAAACAGGGGATACAGTTTTACTCCTGTTCAAAAGACAAGGAAGGACTGTGAGTCAGACAGTGTAGACGTTAGTAGTATATAGCTGAAGTAGACTTAAGAAGGAACCAGAAACCCAATCCCAAACAGGAAATAAGGGATAAACCACTACTCCTGTTCAAAAGCCGAGGGGAGGAGTGTAAACCGGATCTCTCGAGGCTCCTTAATGATCATTTATCTAAGTTTTCAGCTTAATAATTTCTCTTGTAGCAATTTGAGGTTTTGGACGAGACTCTGTAGCCTATTTACTGTTGAAGCTTAATATAATTTTAGGAAAATTCATCAAAGAAGAAGATAAGTAAAACAGAGATGTTCTTTAACTTCATTGCCCGGGCCATCACAGCTAGGACCCGACGTGCCACCTACGCAGATTCAACTAATCTTCATTCTCTGCGTATTCCATTAGTAAGGAGGAAGTCCCTCTCAGAAAGCTTCTTTCCCAGAAGAGTTGAACAGATTCTCGAAAGGACGTGTCGTCAATCGCTACAATCTTAACCATTTATTTATTTCCTATCCTCATAACCGGCCCTCGTGCCTCTGCTATGTATCTAGAGATTGTAGATAAAATACAAAGAAGAATCTGCAATATTACCCGTCCTGACTTGACATCTCGGCTTCAGCCACGTTCTCACCGTCGTAACATAGATTGCTTGCAACATTTCTATAAATAATTCCAGACACCTGTTATAATTGTTCTCTTTTATTATTATCCAGATCAGAGGCCTAGCTGCCAGTTGTAGTCTATCGTCATACCGAGGACCTGTCTCAAAGTAAAGAACATGTGCTGCCATATTTTTTTTAACTTCTAGAACATCAGCAATGATATAAAGCACTTGTTTACTTGTATCTTTTCTGTCTGTCTACCAAACTTTTTTAAGTGAGTAAACAATCAAACTAGAGACTTGCATAATAAGTTATTGGATTTTATCAAAATTTATAGGTGCTACAGTTTGCTATGTCAATTCGTTGTATATTGATAGCCTTACGGAAGCCAAAACAAAATATGCTTATAACACGTGATTTATGGTTAGCTTTTTCTTTTAATTGAAATATGGAATCTAGACGGACTAATCTATAGTAATACAGGAAAAAAATCACTCCAGGTTACCAATTCCGTATGTGCGTGTTTATAAGTCGCTACGTATGTGTATAAGTCTATGTATTCTCTTATCATATAGTCGCCCATTCTTATAGGCGAGATATATTTGAGAACCGTCAAAGGATACCTTAAACCACGGATATTAAAAATATACTAGTATTTTCTTATATGTGCATACAAATGATAATGATTAATTCATCATTTACGAAGAATAACAGATTGTCAATGATAACTAATACTAAAATGCCAAAATTATAACAATATATTGTAATAAAAGTTGTAGGATCGTCAGAAGATCCATGATCAACGTAGATTTTATTAGACACAATAAAAGATTAACAACAATAACTAATAATAAAATAGAACAATTATAACAATATACTAATTTATATTTATTTAACTTCATTTCCACTACAGATGCGACAGGAAATATACAAATAAATACACACTGATAATTATTATATGGTTTGATACTTCAATATCAGCTAAGTGATGGATAGAAGATTCGTTCTTTATGTAGAACTTATTAGGCTTAATAAGAGATTAGTAAACAATAATTACTAATAGAACAATTATAACAACGGACCTAATAAAAGTTATGTGACGGACAGAAGATTCGTTTTTACCGTAGATTTTATTAGGCACAATAAGAGATTAATAACAATAAGTAATAATAAAATTGAACAAATATAACAATAGACTGTAATAAAAAGTTATATGACGGATACAAGATTCGTTTTTACGATAGATTTTATTAGGCACAATAAGAGATTAATAAGAATGATAATAATAAAATAGAATTATAACAACAGACCTAAAAAAGTTATGACGGACAAAAGATTCGTTTTACCGTTGATCTTATTAGGCACTATAAGAGACCTAATAACAAAATTAAGTTATAACGGACCTAATAAAATTTATTGACGGACAGATTTTTACCCTAGAATTTATTAGGCACAATAAGAGATTAATAACAATAAGTAATAATAAAATTGAACAAATATAACAATAGACTGTAATAAAAAGTTATATGACGGATACAAGATTCGTTTTTACGATAGATCTTATTAGGCACAATAAGAGATTAATAAGAATGACTAATATTAAAATAGAAGAATTATAACAACAGACCTAATAAAAGTTATGTGACAGACAAAAGATTCGTTTTTACCGTTGATCTTATTAGGCACTATAAGAGATTAATAACAATGACTAATAACAAAATAGAAGAATTATAACAACAGACCTAATAAAAGTTATGTGACGGACAGAAGATTCGTTCTTACCATAGATTTTATTAGGCACAAAAATTAACAATTATAATTTATAACTTTTTTTCTTTGGTTATTTAATTCGGAATTTTCACCTATTTAATTAACAACACGTTCTGGTTATACTTTTGCAAATTCGGATTGCTCGTATCACTATTAGTTTTACTCACTTTGTGTCTATTATTAAGCAGAACATGTCAATCAATTGTGGTCTTGACCGCGGATAACTGATACGACTGTAAGTTATACCGCGGATTGTAGCGAAATGTTATATTGCTTAGATTTATTTTATTTTAATTTATTAAAAAAAAATTTTCATGTTTCCTTCTATCTGCCATTATTATTAATGCACCTCCGTCTGTTCCTTTCTCGTCTTTATTTCTAGATTCCTTTGTTTCTGTCTTCATTTCTTCTTTACACTCAATTATCCACACTGATTATCTTTTTTTTATTGTTTTCTGTTAGAAAATAAACTCAACTGAAAGAAAATAACCAACCAAAGGATGTTACTCCAGTAACATTTCCCCTTTGTCCGCCACTCTACCCGCAACCACTAGCAACCAAAAGAACCATTTTTGTTACTGAACTCTCATGGGAAAACGAGAGGTAAAGGCGGCAGGCGGAAACTTAGCAGCAAACCTATTGCCCAAGGTACTGTTTTGTTATCAGCAAGAATTGGAAAATGGTAGCCCTGGGTCGTCTTTTTCGATTATGTTCAATGGAGGGAAAATATTTGCCGCCAGTCCTTTCACATTATGTCTTTAAATCCAAGCGAAGGTCGTCTGAGGTTCATCTAGGAGCCGGCGGCCATATCTTCTAAATTTCTCCAAGCAATGTTTGTTAACTTTTCACCACGTTTCACTAGTAGCTGCTTGCAGGCGTTATTTGGTCGCCCCAAGATTTGCAGACAAACATTAGCAAAGAAACTTGACGCTCACGTCTCCGTGCAATTTTAACGCGAGCAAATACAATGATATTCACACACGCGTACAGCATTTCCTTTTTTTTTTTTACCTTGCCCTTTTGAGGCGAATAGTTATTAAGTCGTCTTTGTATTTGGAGATAAGAAATATTTACGTAGATTTTATTCAAAATAAGTGGACACTGGCATGAGTTTTGCTATTTTTGTACGATCAAGAAAAAGAAAATATTTTCTGGAAATAGTCTGGTAAATAATTTTAAAATATTCTACACCAGCAAGAAAAAAAAATTGGCTAAAGAAAATGTATACAACCTTTGTGATACTATGGCCGACAATTTGATAAACCAGCAAATAGTTCCTTTGGAATATTGGTCTTCTAAGAGGCATCCACTTTAATAGAAGAGAAATGAGAAATAAAGAGAATCTTGAAGATCAAGTGACAACAAAACCGGAAATAGGGTATATCCGGAAGTATTAATAGCCATGCTTAGAATCGGAGAGTGCTGGTCGCTCCATGGCGGGAGACGGACGTTGTCCGTGTCGCGGTTCAGAGACCGCTATTTCGTATTGCCGGCCACCACGTCGGGTCGAGTAGATGGGCAAAGAGAGGAAGCGCCGACATAGCAGAAGTTTTTTCTAGTATCACCTACTCATTTTGATGAGTAGGTAAATCCCTAAATAAAACGTATGCATATAATATGGAAAAGAGGGTAGGTGTCCTTACTTCTCGCCGTCGTGGTTTTTTTTTTTCGGCTTACCGTGTGTTCATGCAGAGGGTCCCTCCCAGCTTTCGATCGAAAATCGAAATCATTGGCCGACTGGGGGAAAGCCTGCAAAATAATAACGTTGTATGTTTACACGTTTATGTACAAACAGATCATTATCAAATACAGACCATAAAACGGTATGTGTGTACGTCGAAGAGCTAGATCAGGCCGAAAATGGAGTATTGATGTCATATTTGGGTGGGGGCTACCCAGTCCTCACTTTCCAGTCTTGAGGGAGTTGTGGGTGACGAATTATTTTCCACCTTCCAGTATCTCTTTCAAAGGCGGGTTGTGGGGACTTTCTCGCTGCTTTATCACGATTCCATGGAAAGTCAAAGGAACTAAATTCCTTGGTTCCGCCAGGCCTTACCTTCGCGGCTAGGACCCACCATGCACTTTACATTGTAGCAAACAACACATATTTCCTCCCTATTCCATCGCTGAGAAGTAAGTTCCACTGGAACAGCTTCTTCTGACGAACCACTGCTCTGTGGAACAGACTGCCAAGAAAATGTTTTCCCAACCACAACAGTCTTAACTTATTCCAGTCTAGAGTTAACCGTCATGTTCTCCTCCTGTCTTTTATGAACTGTCGCTTAACGCAACCCTCTACAACGAGCGCTACCTTGTGCTAAACCTTACTGTTAAAAAAAAAAATGGCATTTGATCTATGATCTAAATCTAATAGCTCAATGATGGTAAAATGACTTGTAACATACAATACTTTCATAAGCAATCTAATAAACTTTTATCATCACAGGACAGTCCCACAGTTGATTCCTGCTACGATGAATGGTTATGTTCTCACAGAACATCTTATTAGGCACAAGCTCACTTCTGAATTCAAGTGAAACACACACACACACACACACACACACACACACACACACACACATATATATATATATATATATATATATATATATATATATATATATATATATATATATAAAAAATCTGAAAAGGTCCTTTCACTACAGAATTAATAATTATCGCAATCGAATTAAGTCGACTCCCCGTGAAAAATTATTACCTGTAGAACATTTCCGCCTAAAATCACGATTTTAAAACCCATGCCAAATTCACTATAATTTAGAGAATAGAAAAGTTCAGAGCAGATAACATTAGGAAGATTTTAGAGTCCCATGAAAATAAGTGGATACAACGTCTAAAAACACAATATCCAGCCGGGCTAAACCATAAATTTAACAATATAGATAGTATTAATATATAACCTTACAAATCAAAACCTGCCCACATTTCTCACCCACACAAGACAGACATGCTTACGGAGGTGTGGAGGCCTCACACTTATACACACACCCACACGAATATACACACTTACACACATCATACTCACTCACTCACTATGAACCAAATGAAAACACCCACCCACAGCAATACACACGCTTACACACATCATACTCACTCACATCTTAAAAACCAAATAACATACACACTTAACATAGACATATCCCCTTTCCAGGAACCAATAAAACTGTCAAAATGACCAGGGGAATTCAGAGCAGCATGAATCCATCCAGCTCTTATCTCAAATAACAACTTAAAAGAGACTGTTTGACCAACACAAAGACTGACCAAAATTCAAGGTAAAAAAATAAAAAAAACAAATGAAAACTACAGACAAAAGTTTATTGTCTCCATCAAGTCATTCATTTCTGTAGTTTTACTCTGGTTGAAATTATTTATTAATACTAAAATTCACCCAATACAAGGCTTGAGAGCAACTCAAGCTAGTGACTTTTTATTATTACAGAACAGACCCTGAGTTTCCTTCAGTCATGATGAACGATTGTACTTCTCGCTTGCCTTGGACATCTATTGGAATTCAGACTAACTCCAGATCACGTAGAGCACGCAAAAACGGTCTATCGTGGAAGATGCTGGAAAATGACTGGTTCCTTGTTAGAAATGATTTCGGGAGGACGAGACTTGCAGGTCTAGAGAAGAACCATCATTCTTCGACCCTCGTGGAATGGCGCCACAGAATCGCAAACGAAGAACTGTACCAAATAAGAGAAACCACATCGGTTGAGGACTTTCGACAACAGCAACAACTAAATTGGATAGACCAGAACCAGAAAGCTACTGATATACTGTTGTGGCCTTGTTAGGGGCCAGAAAAAAAGACACAGAAAGACGAAGGTTGGTTGAACAAGTGTATTGAAATAACAGAACATATATATATATATATAAAAGGCAGGATGTGTGTGAGTGTGTGCAACGAATGCACAGCGGCAATTTTCGACGGATTTGCACCATAATTTACATGCACATGCTCCAAGTTAGCGAGAAGGCCAAGATTGACTTTGCATTTCCCAACTCCCATCGATAGTGGAAATAATCGATTTTGTCATGCTTCTACGGCACTTTTCGTATAGTTTGCGGATATTTTGTACTGGCCAGAGTGAAGGCCAATAGCTGGCTGCCACAAATAGACAGGAAGATTCTATTGGCCACCGTGAGAGCCAACAGCTGACTGACATGAATATTAACTAGCATGCTAGTATGCAAAAAAAATATCAATAGCTGCATTCGTCACAAGTGGGAAAAATTTAAATCTGCATGGCACTTTACACCAATTGGCTCATTCGCTTGCTTAAACTCAATGTTGATTCTGATTCAGCAGAACAGGGTTGGGTGTGAAAAAGTATTTGTTGTTAACATTTTTTTTCATTCGGTTTTTCTATTTACGAGTTCTTTTTTTAAAGCTGATCTTTTTGTGTTCATTATGTTTAGTTCTTTTTTCGTAACAGATTTAATGTTTAGTATAGAGCTTAGAAAAATTCGCAGTGTGAGATAGGCAAGAAGTAAGGCATGTAGCAACATCAGCACGGCAAAGGGCACTCCTTTAAAGGCAAGAAAGGGCAAAAATATTTTAAGTCAAGTGATAGCGATTGCTGTATGAGTCGTAAGATTTTTTAATCAAGCACGGGCAACGCCGGCCCATGCTGCTAGTACAAAATAAGAGTGTTATTAGTCATCAGATAGAAGTGTCCGGCCGAACTGTCAGGTTACACTGCCTCCCGACTGCCAATATTTAACAGTCCCCTACAGGAAGCAGGCGATCATGACTCACTCCTTCCCCCTATCTCTTGTAGCTCTGTAGTTTTGTCCCCCTGCACATCCCCCAGGCTATGATCTCTCATACACCCTCTCAAGCCCGCTAGGCATGTCATGTGTTGTCTTCCCTTGTCTCTCTTTCCCTCTATTCGACCTGTGAGTATCAGATTCTCCAAGCCTTCTTTTTTTCATTACATGTGCCAGAAAATTCAGCTGCCTCTTTCCAATGTTAAGCATAAGCTTCTACATTGTTTACATTCTCTCCAAAACCTCATCGTTGCTCATACGGTCGGTCCATGACATCCTTAGTATCCTTCTGTAGCACCATATATCTCTTGCCTCGAGTCTCTTCTTCATCTTTGAGGAGACGGTCCCACATTCGCTGTCGTAAAGGAGGACAGATATCGCGTAACAGCTCACTACTCTTTTCTTTGTTACCAAAGAAATCGTCCTGTCTCGTAAGACTCTGCCCAGTTTTTGGAATGTGACTTTGGCCTTCCAAATACTTCTTCGGGTCTCAACATTGCACTTGCCGTCCTCTGTCAAAACCCTTACCAGATATTTAAATTTCCGCACCTGCTTGATTTTAGTGTCCCCGACCTATAAATCGCATTTCGGGCTCATCGTTTTGCTGATGACCATGCATTCTGTCATCTTGTAGTTTGTGGTTAGTCCTTTCTCCTCGCTTTCGTTCGCTACCTTCTGTAGGAGATTTTCTAATTTCTTTCCTGTGTTTGTTATCAGTACTGTGTCATCTGCGTATCTTATGTTGTTAAGGTTGTGGCCGCCAACAATGTTGCCACATGCGTTCAAAAACTCAACCCGAACGCTCACAAAATATATAGACAAAATACTCCCCACAAATGTATAGTCCGTGTTTGATTGGATTGTTTTGGTACCTCCGTATTGTATGTCACATGAGTATTTTAATATTTCTCATGATAATTCTATAAATAGGTTACACTTTAACGTGAAGGCAAGATACACCTCACGTACAAAGTGTAGGTTTGGTGTGTGTTATAGTTCAGACGTTTCATTGCCACCTTCTAGCTGGACCCTTTTTCTCATTGCTGCCACCTGGGTCTTTCCATCGTCCACTTTTAGAATTTATGAATTTAAGCGTAGTACTAGAACGACGTCAAAATCTCATCATTTTACAGGTGAAATGGCGAGATGGAACCGT
Organism: Acanthosepion pharaonis; assembly: GCA_903632075.3. Classification (NCBI taxonomy): domain Eukaryota; kingdom Metazoa; phylum Mollusca; class Cephalopoda; order Sepiida; family Sepiidae; genus Acanthosepion; species Acanthosepion pharaonis. The sequence goes on along the minus strand of CAHIKZ030001767.1, from coordinate 18,014 downwards.
AAGTTCTATACTAACAGTTCCTTCTTTTCTCGGTTATGGAACTCTCTTCCGGCTTCTTGTTTTTCTGTCAAGTTTGATCTTAAATGCTGTGTCAAGTCTTATCTTCTGTCTTATTAATTTCTGTTCTTTTATTGTCTTCTCCCTAATAATGTTTCCTCCCTTTCTATATTCTTTCCCACTAGGTAACGCCCTGTGTATTAGTGGTTTTGTTGCCTTTCTTGCTATACCAACAATCTCCTCATAAAGTGTCAGCTAAGCCAATCTGAAAATGACTGAAGACATGGGTATTGTCAACAACCCCAAAATTTAAATGTAATATCAATCGTTATCTAATCTCCTCCTGATTACTCTGTTTTGTTCCCGCTCATTAGTAATGTTTCTGTTCCTAAGTCTTCCACATCGAGTAACCCCTTATGTCTTAGTCGCTTTATTGCCTTGCTTGAGATGAAATCGATTTTAAAAAAAAATAGTTAAGGCGATTGCAACTTCGAGAGATTGTCAGGAATCGCCGGTTTCGCGTTTTGGAAGAGATTATTAGCAACTAAAAGCTGGAATGTAGCACCTGAGTGGCGCATCGCTTTAAATATTGTGCGTTTGGGAAATAACACAGTAACAGAAATTCAAGTGTTTGAATTTAATTTTCGTGGCCCTAGTATTTCACTTCGCAATCCAAAATAGGGTCGCGACTCATAGTCTGGTCTAGGGTAAACCGCTGTCCATCCTACATATCCTTATAACCTGTACTGACTTCCGGCTCGGGGTTTCATGAGGTAACTCAGTAAAACTCTACCTTGAGTGGCTCTTCGGTCTACTGAGTGAACTTTTAGTTAAAAACAAATATGAAGATATCCCTTCTTGAAATTCCTAGTTTCTTAGCTTTTACTCCGTGACACACATTCCTGGCCATCTTTACAATTCTCAATGAATTTTCGCAATGTTGTTAAACAAAGAAATCATATATTAACTCGATCTAATAAAGAATTCAAGATATATGTTCAAATACGCAGCCATTTTGGGGTGTTGTCAATTAGGGCAACTGCAGTCCCGAGTGAATCGTCAAGAAGGGCTGGGTTCATATTTTAGATGGGATCATTAGAAAATGAAATGCGATTGGGGATATCTTCTTCCCTTCTCATCCAGAAATCTAGTCAAGAATCGTCGGTTTCACACTTCGGATGAGATCATTAGGAATTAAAAACTGGAATGCGTTTCTCAAAGACCGTCATAGATAAATTCTTGTTAAAGTGGTATTAAACAGGGACAATATTTAGCGAGTAGAAAACGTGAAACTAACTCTTACAGTTTTAAAGTGTCTGGAGACATTTGTGCGGTACTGATTAGATGAAGAACTTATATTTTGTTTTTAAGTATTTTCTCTATCACGTAATATCGTAATATCGCGTGAAAGATGTATCAGCAAAAATATAGAAATAAAATAAATGAAACAAGATGTCATAAACGTGTTTACGAGGACGAACAAAGTTGGCAGTTTTTAAAAGTAAGGCAAAAGAAAAAAAAAACTCCATCTCCAAAGCAGATGTCTTTTCTTGATCGATGAGACAAAACTACACGAATTTAGTGCCAGCAAAGGTGAATGTTTTGGCAAAACATTCAATTCAGTAGATGTTGAAACAATTTTCTTTGAAAGATTGGTTTTGGATAATTTTCTTTTTTCCAATCTTCTCTGCTATTCATGTTGCAAGACGATATTCTTGTCTTGAAGACATCTATATGCTGTTTACAAATGTTGTGACAAAAAAAAAATAAATAAATAAATAAAATAAAAATGATATCTCTCTATAGACAAATTCGGACTTCGGAAGTTCAAATGAAATTGTAAATGGATCCATTCCAGGCGAATTGTTAAGTGTAATGTAGCATTTGTAATTTCCAATTACAAATGCTACATTACACTATAAGTCAAACATCTGAAAATATTAAAAGAAAATATATAAACTATCCAGTGAAGTCAGTTAATGAATTTATCCTATTCTGCATGATTTCGTATCTATTTACCTACTTACATATCTATCTATCTATCTATCTATCTATCTATCTATCTATCTATCTATCTCAGAATGCTCGTTATCTATCTATCTATCTATCTATCTATCTATATTAATACATTTTTATAGATAAACATAAAAATGTCTTAACATAATTGTTTGATTTTGTCCATTTCATAATATATATATATATATATATATATATATATATATATATATATATATATAAATTTTAGGTTCCGCAGGTTCTGCTATTAATCTTAGAATAGGTAGACTTATGTTTAGAAGAAAAAATAGAATAATAAAATAAAATAGTCAAAGCAAACTGTTGAATCAGAGGAATGATTTATTGTTAAAATATCGACATAAAAACAAATACAAATTTCCATAATATTAGGATGTATAATATTTTTTATGACTGCAAAACTCTCGATTTTGAGTTACATTTAAAGAAGGTTTACGATAGATGCCAGTGTAGACTAGGTTACATTTTTCATTTGTGTACATCTGTGGCTAAGCTGTCTTTAACGGTTAACGTGTGTAGTAGTTTGTTAACGGAGACGTGTTCCGTTTAACAATGGCAATATATTCATAATGTGATCAGGCAAATATGACTTTTACATACTGCCGCGCGAATGGTAATGGACGAGAGGCTGCACGGCTGTATCAGATTGCGTTTCCTGACAGAAAACAGGTGAGTCATTCAAAATTTGGTGCTGTTTATCATCACGTTGCTGAAACAGGATCCGTAGCACCACAAACTATTAGTCGAAGAAGGGGTTACGCATGACAACTACGAACATATTCTACAGACTGTCGAAGACGATCCAATTATCAGCACACGTCAAGTTACCCTAAAATGCCGTACATCTCATAGAGGGCATTACCAGAGCAGCTCTTATATCCGTATCATTTACAACGTGTGCGGGGTCTTTCGATCTTTGATCACTCTCCACGGGCGATAGTTTTATTTGCCGATCAGCTATTTGTCTCTTCAGTCTTGTTTCC
>CAHIKZ030001767.1:0-10000 GCA_903632075.3 Acanthosepion pharaonis | reverse complement strand
TGAACATAGAAGTCAACACTTAGAGGCGACAGTCTGTTTCATGCTACATTCAGTGGCCTGACGATTGCATATATATATATATATATATATATATATATATATATATATATATATATATATAGGCTTGCATCTTACTCTCACCCTTTCACTGTCGAAACTGTTAAATGTGGAACTCCCTCCCTTTTCTTGTTTCCCTGATAGTTATAAGCTCCAAACGTTCAATTTGTAATGTCAATCGACTTATCCAGTTGCCTTGATCTAACCACTATTCTTCGCCTCATCCTTTCCTCTATCACTCCTATCTGCTCTCGCTCCAACTCTCTACAGCCCCTTTGCGTGATAGTGGCTTCCCGCCTTGCTTGGGGTGAAATGCTTATATATATATATATATATATATATATATATATATATATATATATATATGTGTGTGTGTGTGTGTGTGTGTGTGTGTGTATATAGAAAATAGGAAAGAACCGTTAGGTTAGTAATCCAAAGTTCTTTAGTATTTTTGTTTTTATTAAAATTAAAAAAAAACACAAAAAAAACAATGCTCAATACACAAGTAAATTAAATTAAATTAAATTAAAGTACCTAGTTCTGTTTCATCCTCAAGCGAAAATTCGCTTGATAATGAAACAGAACTAGGGACTTTAATTTAATTTCTATAATTGAATTGAAGGTTTTAGCTTCTGTTTTCTAAATACTCTGAATTTACTTAATGATTGCTTAATTGGTATTAATAATATGATTAATTTTTATACTCTTCTTTTTAAAATCAATTTTTTTTAATAATCTTTAATATATTGTCCTATATTACAATTGGATTAATAAGGATAATTGATATTATTAATAATATTATTAATATATCTTATTTTATTTTATTCCTACTTTGATGGTAATCATTCATACTTTTCATGGCTACATGTAACCACCAATTCATTTGACTTGTTTAATAAGTTATATTTATTTAAGTGTTTTAAGATAACCAATGTTTCAACAAGACATAAGTTACATCTATTTCCTTTCTCCTTATAAGATTTGTCCCTTGCTATAATATCCCAGTTGATAAAGGTGAATTACCTTTTTCCTTTAATTGCCAGAAGTATTTGGAGAGAAACAGTGCTGTTTTGTATTTTATATTACTTGAAATCATTTAGATGATGGTAACAACGAAAATTTCCAAAATTTTTGCTGGAAACCAAAAAAAATTTAATAAAATCTTTACTGGAATGTATATTGATTTTCAATACAATATTCATCAGTCATACATAAATCGTTTAAAGGAGGGTCATTTTTTTTCAGTTGTTGCATTTATTTTGTGTTTTCTGGAAATATATTTGTTTAATATAATGTTGTTATGTTAGGATATAGATTTTTCTATGTTATTAAGGCAGATATAACTGATCTTAAGATTATTTTTATTAAAAATCCTTTTTCAGTGTTGGTAGATGGTTAAAGTTCTTATGAATTAAATTTAGGAAAATTCTTTCGATATTAGTTACGAAAAAAGTGGATTAAACCATATGATATTTACACTTACGGTGTTAGTTTTACCTTCTTTGTTTGTTTTCTAAATTCTCTAAATTTACTTTATGATTGCTTAATTCTAAAGCCTTTATATATTTAATTTTAATCTTATCAAATACTAGCAGTAGAGCCCGGCGTTGCCCGGGGATGTAACAGTAAGAGATAGAAAAGACTGAAAAATAAAATTGACAAAGATTATTGTTTAAGGTTGACGGACACGCATGTCTTAAATAGTTTTTTTTTTTTCGAATTGGTCAAACCCAAACTCAAACAAAAACATTGTTTTCAATCCTTATGAGTCTACCGATTGAATAGAATTTTATTATAAACAATTGTCTTGTAAATGGAATTTTTAAAGCATTCTGAATGCAAAAATAAAGAAAAAAGTGTGCAAGACAATAAGAAACACTACCTGCCAAAAAAGTGAAATTTTGTTGAAATTGGTTGAAAAATGTAGGAAATCCGATCCCATATATAAACGAACACACACGCACACTCACAAACAACCTGGGTTTTATAAGTATAACTCGATATGAGTTGTCACCCTTTCATTCACGCGACAGCGATGCCTCTTAATTGTGCATTGAAATTGATTTCGTACAAAAACAATTGTGTTTTTCCAATTTTTGGTACTGTCAGAACCACCGCAAGGTAATTTTACGTAGTCCTGTGAAGTTTTGTTGAAATCGGTTGAAAAATGTAGGAAATCCGATCCAATATATAAACGAAACAGACACACACACACACACACACACACACACACACACACACAAACACATATAAAACAACCTGGGTTTTATAATAAGTATGATTTTCATATTGCTGGATTTGATAGATATTCTAACATGCAGTGATTTATGTAAATTAGAATTCTTTTTGGGTGGGGTAGTTTGATTTTTTACTAACGCATCTATGCTTCTATAGCTCTCTTTGGAGTATGGTTTATAATAAGCATCATTCATGTCTAAAGTCACATCAAGAAAGTTGATCACTTTAGCTTGGTGGTGGTGGTGGTAACATCAAGAAAGTTGATCACTTTGGTGGTGGCTGTCACCTCAAGAATATTGATCTCCTTAGCATTGACGGTCTTTAAAAAATTATTCGTTCCTTTCACAGTCGGTATCTATCTATTTCCTGGACTAGTTTTACAGAGGAGAATTACACCGACATTTCTTCAGGGTCCGGTGTCCTTAATGTCGAAAATAAATCTAAGTCGTCACAATAACAGAATTCCAACAAGTTCGCTGTGTCACATGTTCCTACAGCAATATTAAATATTAAATTCTCGGTTACTTCTTTTGGTCCACAAATGGTAAATATTATGGAATTTCTATATTTGCTATATCATGTCTAGTAACTTAGTTTCCTCCTCACCGTTGGCCCAGTGGTATGATGCTCTCGTCGTATCGGAGCGGTCCGGTTCTGAAACTCAAAGTCTATAGAGAATGCGCACTGCTGATGTCGCAAAAAAGGACGAAACAGCCATCCGGTAAATGTTATTTGATGTCAAAACACTTTTGCTTTCTTTCCTAATGCTCGTTGTAAATCAGACTTTGAGGAAAAAGATACAAAATCATAGTAACTTTTTCAATAATTATATTTTTTTGTAATAGTTTATGATCGCACAATTCAATAATGGTATCGCTCTCTGGCGAACTATGTTTGTTTTTACAGTTTTGGCAACGACACTTTCCTTTTTTCACACACATATATATATATATATATATATATATATATATATATATATATATATATATTGTTTAATCACAACCTCTGACGAAATGTAGGTTTTAAATAGAAATATTCCATAAATTGGAGGATGAGCTGTGATACAACAAAAGAGGCTTTTGTAAAAATTTATGATGTCTTTCTTTTTTTTCTTGTCTCCTTATATTTATATATATATATATAGAGATGAGAGAGAGAAAGAAATGGCAAGAAAGAAAGAAAAAAAGAAAAGAGAGATTATCCATTAAAACCTGTTTAACTTTTATCACAGCTCATCATATCGACATTAATCAATCTTGGTATAATTTATCTTCATATTTTTTATATATATATATATATATATATTTATAGAGAGAGAGAGAAATTGGGGAGGAAGGATAGAGAGTGAAGTGACAGAGACGTTGCCTTGCACGAAATTCTCAGTAACAAGTTAATGCTTGAAGTTGCGCCCATTGTCATAGTTGAAAAAAAATACTCCATTGTTCCTATTTCAAACAAAAAAGCGTGTCAAGCTAAGACGTCGCGTTTGAACGTCAACATAAGATAAAGAATATATTCAGTTCGACTTAATGGTCATGATACTAACACTGTTCACGTTAAGGTTTCACAAATAATTCAAGAAAGAAAGTTACTCTATAAAATAAAGAGAAAATGAAGAAAAATGCTGCTTCTTTGTTTGTCCCTTCAAGCTCTCCACAACTTCCTACCTATTGAGTCTCCTAGAAACGTTCCCATTTCCATGCGTCTCAACCGTTCATTTCACCATACACTTTACACAAATATTTTTTATGTAATTTTATTGCTGGCATTGTCCTCCATTTTGTTTTTTTATGTCGTGTGGATCAAATTCTCCCTGCTTCCCTTCCTCATTACGTGTCCAGTAAATTTTAACTGTAAGCAATGAGGAAATCTTAAAGATAACAACAAGGAACAACTGTTCCCAGAATCAAAGACTAAGATGGACGTTCTTGGACAAAATTGAGGAGGAAGGGTTGGAAAAATTAACTCTCGCAGGGCATATTGAGGTCAAGAATTTTTCCTTGAATGGCGGGTGTATAGGGAGTCTTTGCAGAAGGAGAAAATTTGCTAAGGGCCACAAGGTGGAGAAGAGCCCCAAGACGCAATTCACTCCACCAGAAATTTGGAAACGGAATGCTGTACTGCTTGACATTCTTGCTAGAAGCTCTAATAGGAACACTTCAGAATGTTTGGGTGTCATTCTCAGGACAGTGTATAGGGCTCAGAAAACGTTGCATGAGTCTAATGGTGATTATAGGGGTGTTTGGAGGGATCACTAGTGATGACCAGATTATGTCCCCATTCATCTTGCCACAGAACCTTAGACTCAACATGGCGGCCTACATCAAGTTCTTTGAGGAATTAGTGTGCTGCTTTGGGTCAAGACGGTAGCTGTTGAAAGAAGCTATTTCTGGCAACAGTACTCTACACCAACGCTCACATGCAGGATAACCCATTCATGGCTGTCAGACAATTTCTCCGACCATATTTTTATCCCTTGACATCTTTGCCATTTTAAAGAACCAGACTGCAACCCCTTGACTATTAAAAATTTATAAATAATAATAATGATAATGATATAAAATATTTGATACATACTTTTACCAGTGCATCTGAGAAAACCATTGTGCAAATGACACTATTTACAGCATGCGATGGGTAAATTGTCGCCATTTTATATTTTTTAATTTCACGCATGTGCGTTGTTTGTTTTTGATTTTGTCAACTGCACAGTATTGTAGGGTCAGTTGGGCACCATCTGTGAGAAAAAAGAGCACCATGACGCAATTCACTCCACCAGAAATTTGAGAAACGGCATGCTGTACTGTTTGGCATTCAGATTGGAAACTCCAATACAAACATTTCAGAGTGTTTTGGGTGTCAATCTGAGGACAATGCAGAGAATTTTGAAAGAGTTGGATGAGTCTATGGTGAGTAAAAAATGGTGTTTGGAGTGATCACTAGTGATAATGTTCGTTATGCCTCCATTCATCTTCCCAAGGGCCTCAGACTCAACACGGAGGCCTACATCAAGTGCCTTGAGGAGGTATTGCTGCCCTGGTCAAGAGGGTGGCTGCTGGAAGACCCTATGTCTGGCAACAGGACTCTGCACCATGCCACACAAGCAGGAAATCCAGTCATGGCTGTCAGACAATTTCTGCGACCACATCACCCCTTACATCTGGCCACCTAACTCCCCAGACTTGCAACCCCCTTGATTATTATGTGTGGGCAACAAATTGAGCGAGAGACCAACAAAACTCCTTGTAACACCAAAGATGAACTGAAGGCAAGGATTATGGCAGCATTCACCAAAAAGGAGACCGTCCAGAAGAGTTGCAGGAGATTCCGAAGTCGTCTGGAGGCCGTGGTCGAAGCCAATGGCAATTTTATTGAATAAATTTACTCTTTAGTATTTCAAGATATTTTTGTGTAATTTGGTTAAATATATATGTTAAAATGTGATGTCAGTATTATTTTCCATTTTGCGTCATTTAGACAACAATTTATCTATCGCAGCCTATTGCATGAGTCTAATGGTGATTACGGGGCTGTTTGGTGTGATCGCTATGATGGCGACGTTATGTCCGCATTCATCTTGCCACAGAACCTTAGACTCAACACGGTGGCCTACATCAAGTTCTTTGAGGAATTAGTGCTGCTCTAGGTCAAGAGGGTAGCTGTTGGAAGAACCTATATCTGGCAGCAGTACTCTACACCATGCCACACATACAAGATAACCGTATTTTTGGCGTGATCGCTAGTGATGGCGGCATTCATTCATCTTCCCAAAGGGCCTCAGAACTCAACACGGGGGCCTATAATTTGGTAAATTGAGGAGGTATAAATTGCATCATGGGTCAAGAGGGTGGCTGATGAAGACCCTATGTCTGGCAATAGAACTCTGCATCATTAAACACACAAGTAGGACAATCTTTTTATGGCTGTCAGACAATTTTTATAACCACATCACCCCTTACATCTAGCCACCTAATTATTGTAGACTGCAACTTCCTTGATTATTATGTGTGGTGCGCCGTTCATGCGAGAGGCCAACAAAACTCCTTGTAACACCAAAGATAAACTGAAGGCAAGGATTATGGCAGCATTCACCAACAAGGAGACCGTCCAGAAGAGTTGCAGGGGATTTCGAAGCCGTCTGAAGCCAGTGGTTGAAGCCAATGGCGATTTTATTGAATAAATTTACTCTCTAGTATTTCAGGATATGTTTGTGTCATTTTGTAAATATATTTGTTACAACGATAATTAGACGATAATTTATCCATCGCACCCTGGATATTATTCGAGAAACCTGAATCAACAACGTTAAACAAAACAATTAAATGAACCTAATTGATGACGGCCATTACACATATTAATTCATGCGTGTGAGTCTCTATGTGTAAATGATAAAAACCTTGTCAGAAATAAGCTGTACTAAAATGAAAGAAGCACAAAGGGGAAAAAAGATCGATACTTTATTGAAGGTTGATGCATTCGGAGGGAGAATAAGTATGTGTTGGAAGGGCAAACAACAGGGATGAGGGGGTGTTAAATGCAAAATGGATTTTCCTTTCAGCCAATTTCAGAATGATCGAAGCGCGGATTATCTTTGTTCTTAATCGCAGGATTATTCGAAGCCAACAGGGAGAAAAACAAATTCGTAATATATCGAAAATGCACGGACTATCATCCTCATCTTTCTCGTCTCTGTCTTTATCACAACCTTAACCCACATAATCTTCCACCGGCCTTCTTCAGTTACACACCATCTATCTATCTATCTATCTGTCTTCTCTCTCTCTCTCTTCTCTCTCTCCGAACTCTCTCAATATCAATATATATATATATATATATATATATATATATATATATATATTACATTCATTTCATATCTATCTACCTGTCTGTTCATATCTATTTATCGGTCTGCCTGTCTGTTATCTATCTGTTTGTATATCTGTTCATATCTATCCATCTATCTATCTATCCATCTATCTATCTATGTATCTATCTGTTCATATCTATCTATCTACCTATCTATCTATATGTTCATATCTATCTATCTATCTATCTAGCTATCTATCTATCTATCTATCTATTTCAATGTCATTTCGTATCTGTCTGTCTGTATATCTTTTCGTATCTATTTGCCTGTTCATATCTAATTATCTATCTATCTATCTCAGTCTTTACATATCCATCTCTAACATCTATCTCACTCTTTACATACATTTTCTATCTCAGTTGTTGGAATGCCATCTATCTATCTATCTATCTATCTATCTATCTATCTATCTCAGACTTTTTATCCATCTCTGAATAACATCTATCTCACCTTTACATACATATTATTTCAAGAAATTGCCATATCAAAATATCTATCTATCTATCTATCTATCTATCTAGTTTTAATCAATCAACCCCAGGCAAGGCGATATTAATTTATCTCTTTTTCTTTCCCTGTTTTTGTTTTTCTAAGTATTTTTCTCTATCCCCGTTACTTTTAATTATTTCTTCCCCTTTTTTCTTTCGTTTCTTTCTTTCGTTTCTTTCTTTCTTTCTTTCTTTCTTTCTTTCTTTCTTTCTATGTCTAGGCGTGTGTGAGAGGAACAGGGAATCAAATTTGGGCGAGAAACCGATCGAATAATAAATTATATTAGGCAATTTAAAACAACAAAAAAAAAGTTCTATTTTGACATGTTTCCCTGATGAATCAACCTCATCTGAAGAAAAAAAGTACGTGAACGAGATATGGCACCGAAATCCAAAAGCGTATAAATTGTTATGGTTTTTTGGGTATATATTACGTATAACTAGGTTATTTATTATGTAAAAAATAAATAATTGTGGCACAAGGCCGAAAGGGGAGGGAGTAGAGACTGGTCTTCACTAACTATCTTATACCTAGCTAATCAGATTCACGACCCATTCATACCTTACAATTAACCCATTCACCACAAGAACTTGTCCATCACCAATCAATCCTTCATATACCATAATACCAGATTCTCTCTAGGGGGACCTACAAAACGCGCCCCAATCCATAAAAAAATTTAATGATACATAAAATAATATATAAAAAAATTCTAATAATGATAGGATGCGAGGGGAGGGAGATGAACCCAATAAAAACTAAAAAATAAACACAACATTCAAACTAAACATAACATATGTTAGTAGGGACCGTCCAACCCTCAAAACAGAGAGGCTGCTGTATTCTGCCCAGAGGACAAAATCAAGAAGCGCTCTCGCTAAAGGAGTGGGAAAGGATAAAATATTATGCCGGAATGGGGAATAAAAACTGACCCAGTCGAGATAAAAGAGGACCAAAAAAACTGGGGAGGTTGGGAATCTCGACTTGGACCATAACCAAAGAGCAGCCGGGATACAGGCCAGGAACAACACTTACTCACATTAACTAGGTACACTGAAGCTTGTCTAACCTAACCAAGGGAGGGGCTCCACAGGAAACCACCCTGATGTGCTATAGGTTGACTTAAAAAGAAAATCAAGGCTAGCCCCGGTTCAAACGAACCAGGCTTGCCTCAGTTACCCACCTTTCGCTGAAGACTGTCGAATGCAATCGTTTTCTATCAGATCTAATCTTCATCTTGAGCTGATGCTCAAAGAATCGGATTAGATGCTGATAAGAAAGACGGTTGCCCGCAAGACTTCATCCATTCGCGTCGTCCAAATCACCATTCGAGCCGTGGCCATCAGCATCAGAAACACCATTCGTTTCTCCCCGGAATACAGGGGCGACACATTGTCACACGCGTATGCGCGATCCATGGACACTAGCTGTTCGGGAGCGAGACGAGCCGTCAGCTCGCCGACATGGTCCCATAAGGGGCGGACCCAGGGGCAATGGTAGAAGGCGTGCAGCCGTTTCTTCTAAACCAAGACCACACCGTTCACAGTCTGGCAAATCCGCCAAACCCCATATGAAAGCCTTGTCATTGAGAGGCAGCCGATTCCGAGCCAATCGCCAGGTAAGCGAAAACTCAGGGTTACTGAGGTAATCCGCCGCTGGCGCCCAAGACCAATAAAGAGCGATACTCATCCTCCGACAAGCCGAGCGTATCACGTAGTTTATCCTTCGCGCGACCCTCCACTAAACAGATAGAAGACCTTCCTGGCCGAAAGGTCACTGGACCGGGGAATGGCCTTCAAGGCCAACCGACACTCGTGGATGAAACCGACTCATCCCGGAGCCTACAACGGCGCTCGGCCCTCGAGATGGGGGGACTGATAGTAAAGGCTAGGGAAGGCGTCCCTAACAATCCCCTCCAGAATCGGATCTCCCTAGTCAATGCGCGGCGTAGGAAAGCCAACCTCGAGGCACGGATGTGACTCATAAGGTGCGGCATTCCCAGCCCCCCATGACACGGACGTTTGGTGCAGACTCGTCTGTCGACCCCTGTTCACGCGTCCCCTCCATAAAATGGAGGATAGCGATCGCTCGAGCACCTTCCTGCGGTCTTTACAGAGAGGAAGTACGGACAACCGATAAAGAATCAGGGGAAAATGTAAGTGGCACACACCTCCGCCCTGCCCCTTCACGGACAACCGCCGTCGATTCCAAGTCTGACCGGCAGAATCGACCTTTGCACGTACTTCAGACCAATTCTTCTCCAGCTGGAGGTCAGGCCCAAACCACACTCCAAGAATGCGGACAGGACCGTCCGTCCAACCGAAAAGCGGCCCGGAAGATCGACCCCTT
>CAHIKZ030001766.1:265000-405491 GCA_903632075.3 Acanthosepion pharaonis | reverse complement strand
TCAGGCCCTCCTTGTCAATGTACAGATCAAGGTCCCCCACCAACCTAGGACATTCCTACCTGAAGGATCTGGTAAGAGTGCCAGTTCCTCAGGATATGCTTGTTATTGCATTGTCTTCATCAGAAGAATGGCTGCCAGTTTCTCACTGTCAACCTCCAACCACCACAACCTATTGATAAACTTCAGGACTAATGCAGTTATCCTCAGTTTTGCAAAGGAAGAAAATTTCTCCAAGGACAACACCATTGAAAATTCCTCTCTCTGGATGACTGCAGCATTCAGTGGAGAACAGGTTATCTGTCAACTGTGTTGATTGAGACATAGCAACTCCTGTGTGACCCATGGAGTGGTCCCACCACACAACCAATCCAGACCATGGCACCAGAACTGAATGCAAGCCATATATATATATATATATATATATATATATATATATATATATGTGTGTGTGTGTGTGTATGTATATAACAATGCCTATAAATTCCCTGGGGCTTGTCAACACTAACATTTTTTTTTTAATCAAATTTAGGCAGCACGTATTCATCCAAACAAGTTTGATTAAAAAAAAAAAAATGACAAGGTTTGTTTGTTTGTTTTTTTTTATTGTATTTTACAACTTTCAAGTGCTGAGTTTTATATGCTCTGTGTTGTGGATAAACTGAAGTTTATATTTTGTTATTTTTGTTCAAGTGCTTTTGACTTTTGGAGATATTATCAAGAACTGATGTGGTGTCTTTGTGGTAGTTAGACTTCTTTTACCTGCATCTTGTTTCTCTCGGGGGAAGTTGGATGTTTGAAATGGTCTAGCATGACATGTAATGGCTATTGGGAACAAGGCTTCACAAAAGGATTGTGATTTATTTATTAATTTAAATTAAATTTTTATATTATTATAATATAAGTGTGCACATTAATTATATCATATACACTTTACTACTGCGGTGAATGATATTTTATTTAATGTGGCTTGTTTATTTTCTATAATAATACCTTCTAGAGGTTTGAGTCTTTCCTTGCATTGGATGCTGTAGAATATTTTGGTGTTATCTACTAGTATTTCAATTATCCATTTCCCAAAAAAAAGCAGGATGTAAACAAAGGAAGTCTAACTACCACAAAAATACTTGAAAAAAAAAAAAAAGAAAAAAAAAGTGAACTTTGGATAGTTTATTCACAACTTTGTGCATAATACGCAATATTTGAAAGTTGGAAAAAATACAATAAAAATTAAAATTAAACTTTTTAATCAAACTTAAATATATGTGAGATAATGACATATACATTTTTATATATGGACAATATTGGAGGAAAATGTCTGACAAGTGGAAAAAATTTTTTGTGTGACAGGTTTCATCCTTTAGGACTTCATCAGACTAAATTTGCTACATTGGTGCAACTACACATGTGCATGAACAATTATTTAAATTAAACAAAAATTTAAATTTAAAATTACCTTCACATGTCACATTCATGCACATGTAAAGTCACACCAAAATAACAAATTTAGCCTGATGAAGACATGTCACATGAAAACTTTTTCCCACTTTGTCATATATCTGGGATAGAGAGAGTGGACACTGATATCAACAGTGTAGTGATAGTCTGTTTTGTGCATGAATGCAATTTTCAGGCAATCCAGTCTTACCTTGATCTTCTGTATAAGGCAGTTTGCCATGCTGTAAAGCCACTGTCACTGCTGGGTTGTCATGCATGATGTAAGGCTCCAGTAATTGAGGTAATGTCATCAAATATTGACCAACCTTTATTAATAAATTCAAATTATTTAAAAAAAATCTATCAGATCAACTCCTTATCTAAATTAAATCAATTTTCTTATACATGCAATGATATATATTTAATTGTATCAAGAGGAAAATGATATTTCAATGTGACTTTGTGGAGACAATGTTAAAGTGAGTTAATCCAAAATATATTTATAAAGAAAATAAAAAGGTTTAGTCATTTAACCAGAAAACAGAAAAAAAAATTTGAACCACCAAACGTACATTCCTACATTTGTGTATTTATAATGTTCTGATTGATTACAAAACAACTACTTTAGCATAATGGTTTTCAACTATTTGTCTTTTTCTGTATGTGTGAGGGTCTTAAGGTCTACCTTTCTGTTTCCAGACTTTTTGCCTAAAATAGAGTAACTTGTTATTGAATTTGGGGAAAAAGCAAGGTATTTTCAAAAGTTCAGCCTCAATGCCAAATGATGCATTATTACTTAATTTCTTCCTTGTTATTGTTTATGTTTGGAGACGGACTTTGTAATGATTGAATTAATATTGGTATATGTTCTATTTCTGCAGGTGTCTTAAGTTTAGTGTGGTCAGGGTTGAAATTATAATTAAAATATTCACATTATCAAAAATTATTTTCTTTAGTTTAATATAAAAATAGCAATTAAAATGGGTCAGGAGTGATTTAAATATTTTTTTTCTTTTAAAGAAATTTTACCTTTGTGATATATTCTTGTGGAGAAAGGCTAAATGTAGGCAGATCTGAAGTAATTGCTGTTCCTGCACTTTGTGATATCCATACCTGTAATCAATTTAGAAATATTCCTTGAATATAGTTTTTTTCCTATTAGTAAAATTTTATTTTACTTTACTGCTTTTTCATTCCTTTCCAAAGTTAATTTTGGTAAATATTACTTCAGAGAAATCAAAAACATACAATTTTTTATATGGTAAATGAAAAATTACCTAAGATATGAATGAATTACCTTTTATGAAAAATATTGAAGTATTACAATAGCTGAGATTAAGTTTATAAAAATACTAGCAGCATGGCCTGGCGTTGCCCGTGCTTGATTAAAAAATCGTACGACTCCTACAGCAATCGCTATCACTTGACTTAAAATATTTTTTGCCCTTCTTTGCCTTTTTAAAGGAGTGCCTTTTACCATGCTGATGTTGCTACATGCCTTACTTCTTGCCTATCTCACACTGCAAATTTTTTTTCTAAGCTCTATACTAAACATTAAATCTGTTACGAAAAAGAACTAAACAAAATGAACACAAAAAACGATCAGCTTTAAAAAGGACTTGTAACTGGAAAACCAAATGAAAAAAGAATGTTAATAACAAATACTTTTTCACACCCAACCCAGTTCTGTAAATCAGAATCGATGTTGAGTTTAAGCAAGTGAATGAGCCAATTGGAGTAAAGTGCCATGCAGATTTAAATTTTTCCCACTTGTGACGAATGCAGCTATTTTTTTTTTGCTGCTAGCATGGTAGTTAACATTTGTGTCAGTCAGCTATAGGCAGCCAGCTCATGCTGGCCAGTACAAAATGGCCGTGGCTCACATGAAAACTGTCGTAGAAGCATGAAAAAATCGATTATTTCCACTATCGATGGGAGTTGGGAAAATGCAAAAGTCGGTCTTGGCCTTCCCCCAACTTGGAGCATGTGCATGTAAATTTTGTTGCAAATCCGTTGAAAATTGCGGGCATTCATTAGTTACACACATTTAATATCCTGCCTTTTATAGATAGAGATTAAAATATTAAGCCCTTAAAAATGTAAAACTTCTGTGAGGCAATGTCAAGTATTCAATTTATTTGTTCAATTTTTTTATTTAAAAAAAAGTGGTGGGGATTAGTGAATTAAATAAATAGAATGGAATGTATCATCACATTGTTATAAAAATTCTTTGTTTTTTTTTTTATCTACAAGTTATTTATCTACATTTGAAACAAACCTTATATTTTTTGTTCCTGTAAGCCATTACTAAAGAAAAGAACTTTTCAAGAATATACAGTTCCCAAATAAGCAACTTATATTCATCCCCAATGGTTATTTAGGATAAAATAAATTTAAAAAAAGAAAAAAACTTATGACTGATCTTCCTTTAATAAATATGATCTTATAACTGTTATTTGCCTTCACTTTATACACTTAACAGGCTTCTTTTGCATTTCTCATTTGAATATGCTATTTCACAGATATTTTCTCCTTTCCAAACTAAATTTCAGAAGAAAGACACCTTTCAAATAGTGTGATATAAGGAATTACTTTGTATATTATTATTATTATTCAAAGATACATGTTTTTTTTCCTTTTTATATCTTTAACTTCTCTTTTCAAAGCAAAACCCTGAAATAAACAAGAAATTTTATTAATATTGGAATAAACTCTATTCTCATGACAAACCAAATACTTTTCTTTGTCAATACATGCTTTCCCATTACATATTTTAAATGCAACATTATTAATAATAAAAATAAGAATAAAACTACATACCTCCATTTCTGCCAATCTCACCAAATGCTTTTTCAACTGAGCAAAGACAATATCAAATCCAAATTTGTGAACTTCTTGGCTCAGTTTATGCATTTCTTTGCAAACATCTTGCAATACAGATGGGGTGTCACCTTTAAAAGAGGACAGAATGCAAAAAAGAAAATAATTAAAAACAACAAAGCAAAACCCTTAAAGTAATCTTAGGGACAATACATACGTTTTAGATATTACCACCCAAGATTTGGATGCCTTCATTTTTATCACATTTTTATCATATCTTCATTTTTTTACACAGGACAGGCTTTTTCAGACCAAGATTTTAAAAAATTATAAAGAAATATCTTAAAAACAAGATGTGGTAGGTTTCTGATTTAAATGGTTACATTTTTTTTATTGTGTAACTAATTATATTATTATGTATTTCTCCGAAAAATCTGTTTTTGTTAGAAGTGAGTTTTAGTAAGATTTCTTTAGATACAGTGCCTTAAATAAGTAGTAAAATTTTACTGTAAGTGAAAAATAAAAAAATTATACTGTTGTTTTTACAAAACTAATTATCCAATTAAAAACTGATATTTTTACCAAAGCATTTTAAAAAAAATCTACTGTTGAAATAACTGATGATTGTTGTCTGAAGGTCTGTGATAAAGCATTTTCATTATTCCACATTATCTTATTTGTATCACATTAGGATTTTCCAATCTCAGCTGAAAGCACTCTGCTAAGCAGAACTTTGACACTCAATTCTGTAAATTTGTTAAACTGTGAGATAAAAGAAAAGATATTTTGGAAAATGCCAGCAAAAACATTGGACCAAAGAAAAAAAAAAAAGATGTAGTAGTCCAGATAATGTTTAGAACAACTTCCATTGATAATTTTGATTATACAAATGAAGTCTAGTGTGTTTTGTGAATTTGGTCCAACACCATGCAACAATGTAACTGACCCACTTTGCTTTGAATACAGAATTAAGGTAAAGTGTAAACAAATAGAAAAATAAATTAATAATTGATTAAGAACAAAAAGATTTATTATATACCTTTCCATTCAAACTTACAGACACATCTTGGTTGTTATACTCACAATGTTTTGGCCCTTCTCCTTCAGGTGTCTTTTGCATTTAGTAACCTTTTCATAATTTTGAACTGAGCCTTTTATTCACTTTCCATGCTTCATATATTTACCTTTGTATTGCATGCCCATTTCTGCCACTGAATCAGAGTACCTGACTTTTCCATATTAAATAAACCAACTGAGGAGACCAGTTTTAACAAATGCCGCCTTAATCCTCTAAGCTATATCTCTCTTGGATAATTTTGTACTAATATCTGAATTCAGATAGTGGAATTTTTGAGTATGTTTTTTTTTTCTTATGGCACCCAGATAGTGCTTATTTCTAGGCTAGATTTACTGAGGAAGTTGTCAGGACATAACATGTGCTCTGATTCTTTCAGTCACCTTATCCTACAGTTGTTCTCTATTATCTTGACTTCATTCCACAAGAGTTGATGACTATCCTTTTCCCTCCAAAATGACATCATTAGAGTGTCTAAGAGAAACATGGCTTAGTGGATGAAAATGTGGGTTCAAATATATCCAATTTTATGGTAGTTATGAGTTCATTCCTCAAGTCAGATACTGTGGAAAAGTAATATACTTTGGTGGAAGAAATGGATAAGTGACTAAAAGGTAAATAGAGAAAAATTAACTGATGAAATACTCCATAAAAATGGAAAGCAAAGTGAGAACAATCTACTCTTGCAGATTGAATAAAGGGTTTTGTTCAAATTTCCAAAGAGGTTCACAAGTATGACAGGCACCTGAAGATGGTTGTAGAATGCAAAGGTTGAGACATTGGGAATATAAAACCAAGATGAACATATAGATTTAAATAGAAAGGTGAATAATAATTCCTTTTCTCAAAAATTAAATTAGCAAGAGTTTCAATTTATTTCTCCAAGGTGTTATGAAAAATATTTGAATATTTAAAGGGACATGATTTTTTTCTGATTAATATCAATATTATTTAAGTATGAGTGTAATAAAAAAAAAAACTAATCCTATATCAAGTTTAGTTCCACTCTTGAAAACCATGAAAAATCATTTTAATTATTTTAAGCAAGCAAACACAAATTGTAAATCAATATTTACTCCAAGTTGACATGTTAAAAAGTTCAATAGAAAAGTAATACTGATGTTTTATGAGATAAGATTATTTATTAGCCTATTTAGGAGTCCAGAAGAGAGTGAATGACAACTGAATGTTCTGTTTATAACTGATCTCACATAACGTAAGTTAAATAGTTACTATAGAAACCCATTCCATATTGAATGTAAGAAAAAGGATTATTATTTTATTTTGGCAAGAGTAGTATCAGAAGTTTTTTTAATTTGAAATTAAAGATGAAAGAATTTCAGGAAAGAAAAGAGAAGAGAATTTTAGTTGAGACAGATTCTCACAACTGTACTCATTTGCCTGAACTGAGTAATTTGTTTCTTTACCTGAAATTATTAAAACTTGGACATTGATTACAAAAAAGGAAGAAGAAAGACAAGAATTACTTCCTCAATTATATTTGATTTAATATTAATGAGTGTATCATGCTTTTTTAATATCATAAAAACAATAATAATATTGTTAAAAAAATTATTTCCAGTAGTTATTAGACATCTGTCTTTCTTCACTGTTAAATTAATCAATGACTACTATTTCATTTTCTTATTACCTATGTTCTTATGTTAATAGGTTTCTCTCAAGCAGACATTCATTTCATATATATAGACACTGAATATTTCAGAAATATAAACACTTTAGGCTTAGGTCAGCATTCATTCATGAAAAACAACACTTCAATTAGCAAGTTGATGTAGGAAATGTCCAAATCCTAGGCAAAATATGGCAGTGTTAAGTCATACAGCATGTGCATATATAATGGTAAAGAAGCAAAGCAAGTTAATATATCTAAGGTTTTCTAGATAGACTCGCACAATCTGTCTTGGGTAGTTTGCTCATGACTATTTTTTTTACAGAGGTAGAAGGACTTTACTAATTTTGTTTTTTGAGTTAATGGTTAATTTTCCTTTTAATGCTGTTTGTGCTAATTGGGTTAATTATTTCCTTTTTGTCCTTAATACATTATCTTCTTTGATGGTTGCTTCATTGTTCATTTATGTTTGCTAAATCCTTCATTCAACTACTAACCTAATGCTAAATTGTGTAGCTATGACTAATAATAACTGACAAATGGCCATAGAGAATGATTTCTGGTAAAAGATAAATTGTTTGGTGCCCAGAAGATGGCTTACTGTTTTTCAATGAGAATTGCATAATTAAACATTTACAAAGTTTAGAAAAACCACAACACCACAAAGCCAGAAACTAGGAGTAGGAAGTACCCATTATGTAAATGCTGAGGATCTGCCTGTGTAGAAAATCTTGACTTATACTAGGGAAAAAACACTGATGTCTGGCATTAGTAGGAAAGATATAGCTATTTCAAGTATGGAACAACTTATAAGAAATGTTAGTTAATCAGTGAAAAAGAAATCTATTATCTTAACCGAGGTTAACAAGTTATAAAAAAAACAATCAGATATAAATAATTAAAACCATGGAAATTGAATGCTTATAATGCAAATTTCTTGCCTGTTACAGCAGTCAAAGTGATTTTAGTTACTCTTCTAATGCATTTAGACCAATACGAAACAGGTATAGACTTGCCATTTTCAACAACTGAATGCGATTATATATATATATATTATATATATATATATATATATCCTTCTTTTGATAATCCATCCAAGAGGCTTAGTAAATGAACTATCATTGTAAGCATCAATATTTAAGTTTTCATGGTTACCCAAAACAAGAATAATTTTTTTTATGTAACTTGGTTTATAAAAGAGGTAGGAAAAAAATCACCAAAACATTTTGATCAATTTCATAACCTTTGTACCAATTTTTACAAAGCTACAAGAATCTCAGCCCATAAGGATTTCTTCAGTACTTGAGAGAATGATTTTGCATAGTTTGTATGTATGACTTATTGGAAATATGTTCAAGATAGTTAAGTCTAGTGTTCCAAGATCAACTAGTACTGACTTTGTCTGAGATATGCTAAAGCTCGTGTTAGAGGCAAAGTAGCCAAAGCAAAGAAATTGGCTCAAGGAACACAGGCCTCTATCCTTAAACAGAGCAAGAAAGTTGCATCAGTTTCAGCAAACTCTGATCAGAAAAACGTTGTTAGATTTAAGAAAACCTGGACCAGTGAAAGGGAGTAAGTGTCGTGTGCAAAAGGTTTCAGTTTCTGAAGAAAACAGCAGCAAAAAACTGTACCGAAAAAAAAAAAAAAGAGACTACAAACAAAAGTTCGCAAGCTTGTTCTACATTGAACTTGGTAAAACAAGTCAGCCAAGTTTTAAATTCCTAGCCATATGTAAAAAGTAAAAGCTTGTTTTTTCGATGATGTAAAACAAGTCAGGTGTGTAGAATAACAATAATAAACAGCACTTACCGGTGTAAAGGTCCCAGCTAGCGTCCAGCTGGCAGACAAAACTAAAGCAGGTTTTGAACTGCATTTTTGTTTAAAGTTTGTTTATTTTATTTGTATATTTACGACCTCATTGTTAAATTTTTTGATTTTTTCTTTCTACTCTCCATTTTTATCCCCCCCCACTTTTATTTTTGCTCTTTATTCTAGTTTTCCTATTTGATTTTAATTTTTACACTCTTTAATTCGGTTCGTTTTTCTTTTAATCTAGTTTGCATTTTTAAATTTCGTTTTTACCCCTGTAATTTCCACGTATTTTTTCTTCTCATTTCTACCCCTTTAATTTTTGTTCTGTTTTCATTCTAGTTTTCTGTTTTAATTGTCATTTTCTTTAATTTTTTCATTTTTGTGTTTAGCTGTAATTTTTATTAATTCATTTATTTAATTGTTTTCATTTTTTACGTGTTTTTTGCTTGTAATTGTTGTAATTTATTTGGTTCGACTCGCTTAGGGTCGGCCATTTTTATTTTTTTTGTGTCTAGCTTCGTCTGTCTTAGTTACGTATTTTTTTTTGTTTATTGACGTCGCCATTTTTTATATTTGTAACTAGCTTTGTGTTATTGTTTAAATAATTTTTGTTGACGTCGGCCATTTTGATTTTAATTTTTTTTTTTTTTTATTGTTTTACCTTTTTAGGCGATATTTGTATTTTATTGTTTTCTTTATACGTTTAAGTGAACCGTGTTTATTCCCTTAATGTAATTGTTTTTTGTGTGCATAATTATTTTATTTTGTTGAGTTTGTTTATTTAATTTATTTCTTTTCCTCTCGCCCATAAATTTATTTTCCACCCCTCCCCCTTTCCCCTCCCCTTCGCTGTTAAAAAAATGGATAAGAAGGAAAAAAAAGTGCCTTCATTTTTAATTGTGAAAAAGCCGCCTAAAATTGCTTCTTTTAAACGGAATATGAGGAAACACCTCTTTAATCCAAAGAAAGATCCCCCGGATAAAAATAATAAGGAGGAATACCCTGACCTGCCCAGAGTTCCTACAAATGAGGAAATTGTGGACACTTTAAAAAAAGCCTCCAAAAATATGGAGGCAGAAAAGAGCGATAATATTGACCAAGAAACAGACAACGCAACTACTAATGCAGAGGCCGGGGAATCGCCCTCTTGTTGGAAGTCCCCTCCAAAGTGCATAATCAATTTAGTGGAGTTCTTGGAGCGTGCCAAGAGTTACGCCCACCTTGTTGTTGAAGGTGGACTTTTGGAAGACCCCCAAGAATTAAAGAAAATTGAGAAAAGAATAGTGTCAGTTTTCGTCGTGGACAAGCGTACGCGCAAAATTTGTCGCTCGACGAAAAACACAGTGTTGAAAGCACTAGAATCCTTCGGGTTCAAGCCCCTTAGAATAGTTAAGGGTGCTAAATTTTTTCATGTGGGACGTACTGTTGCCCACACCAGAAGATCTGCGCCGCTGCTAGCTATGAGGCTAATCAACAATGAGTTGTTACTGCGCACAGAGTACGAAGGCCGTCGAAGGATCGGGGTAACTGTATACGAGGTCCCCCCTCAGGTTATCGGGGAACATCTCGCCGCGTTCTTCTCCCAGTATGGCGAAATTCTGGGAGCTTCCTGTGATAGCCTGAGCGGGGGGTGGAGCTTTGACATCATGTTGGATGAGAAAGCCTTCCGCTCCATCCCCAACTGTCTGGATGTTGGCGTCTTGAAGTTACCGGTCATTGTGACGGGTCGAAGACCGGTATGCTGGAGGTGTGGAGTGACTGGTCATCTCTCCTCCTCCTGCCCAGAGAAGAAGGCCTCTGGAAGTCAAGCGCCAGTTGTACAAAATCCCCTCTGACCGCGTCTCTAAATTCCGCCTCGCCTGTAATGGGCGTACCAGCCTCTGGGACCGGGTCGGTTAATCCTCCGTCGGCGCGTCATCGAAAGCCACATTCCCCAAAGAGCCTTCGCCCGCTGCCGGTGCAGTTGTGGAGAAGGGGAGGGGGAATGGCTGGTTGCTAGTAAGGTCAGAGGGAAGCGCCGGACAGCGGGTCCTCAGTCCCCTGAAGCCCCAAGGAAGAAAGGCACATACAGCCCCACTCCCTCTAACAACGTTAAGGGCGATGCCCCGGCCTCTGATCTGACATTTCAAGAAATGCAGAAAAAATTCGACCCCGGTTATGAAAAGTCGGAAAAAATAAAAGAATTTAAAAAACTACTTCAACGTCCTCTGCTAAGCCCACCCCTTCACCTAAGAAACAACATTCATCTTCGCGTGCTGTATCGCCATCTAAAGCCACACCCCACAGTAGAGATCCCAGCCCCTATAGACATAGATCTTTTCATACCCCTCTACATACACCCACTCCTTCCCCCGTTAAACAAAAATCCACCCCCCTCCATACACCCAAGCAATCACCGGTAAAAAATACCGATATGCCTCCTCCTGCTCTGAAGCGCCAAAGAAGCCCCACCCAAGAGCAAAGGAAAAAAAAATTTATTTTCAACACAGGAGAGGAGGTGTGCCGTATTTCCCCAGCCCAGGCCGAGAGAGCCCGGGACTATGGAAATAGGGTGAAAGACCTGAAGTACCTCCTCTCAATTAAGCAATTTGCGGACTTAGACATCGAGGAGCCTAAAAACTTTCCAAATGCCCAGAGGGTCCTGACTGTAATCAGATCTGGACCTGCAGCTAAACAAACTTGGGCTATGATGGATGAAGCTATTAATGCTTGTAAGATGGCTTTGCCTATTGCCATAATTGAGAACGAGCAGCTAAAAAAAAGTTAAAACAGTTCTGTGCAGGAAGGGGTCCCTGTTTTAGTTCACCCCTCCTTTATAGAGCACTTAAACTGACCTTCCCCTGGGATATCGGGCGGTATCTCCCAAGACGGCACCATCAAGAATGAGATGGGCCATGGGTCTATGGGAGAGGCTGTCGGTATCCTTACCCCGCCATGTTTAAAGCAGGTAAACAACCCTAATCGGACTTCTCAATGGCTCTCTGGTTAGCTACGTTAAATGTGCGGGGCCTGAGGTCCGAAGTTCGCAGGGCGAGGCTCTCGTGGATCTTCAGCGCCTCGGGGTGAATGTTTGTTGTGTGCAAGAGACCCGGTTTTCTTCTCATGACCGTGAGGATATACTGTCTAAGGGGTTCGCCCTTTATTCAGCATGTTTTGATGGTCGTTCGAGGGTGTGTCTTGGCTAGTGAGCAAGTCTTTGAAGGCTGCATGTACCCTTGTCTTCGCAGATCCGGCGGGCAGGCTTTGTGTGCTGGATGTTACTATAAAGGATAAGGCTTTACGTCTCATTGGGGTTTATCGCCCAATAGTCATGCTGAGCGCCTGCTTTGTTTGCAGATCGAGCCGTTTTTGAAGACTTCTCGTCGGGTAGTCTTAGTGGGGGATTGGAATGCCGTCCTTGACCCCCGATATAGATCGTATAGGTAAAAAAATCGGTACTAACAATCCTGATGTGAAGGCATTTCGGGACTTTATCGGCAGGTTTGATCTTGTCGATAAGTACCGGAATGAGCACCCTCAGGAGGTAGCATGGACTTGGACAATTCAGTGGAACTGCTCCTGGCTCGCTTAAGCGAGCTACCTGAACCGAAAAGTTAGTTAGGAGAAGTCGATGTAGGGCTCTTAGGGTGTCCAAGTTTCCACTATATAGTTTATAATGATCATAGGCTTGTCCGGGTCCGTGTAAACTTAGATAAACCTAAGGTTAGAATGGCTGGTTACTGGAAATTTAACTGTTCATTATTTGGTGAGCAGGATTTCCGGGACCAGCTGCTACTAATGATTCAGAGGGAATTGACAGGGGGCGGTTGTGGGTAACGCCTGGTGGGGCAAATTAAAATCTAAGATTAGAACGTTTGCTGCTGATTTTAGTCGTCGACTCAATCTAGATAGATTAGCGGCGCAAACGGCTTTAGAAGATAAAGTTGATCGGGCATTGAAATCCCGTGTTAGTGGGGACATAGTCTTAGCTAAGGCAGAGTTGTCCTCCTTGCTTATCAAGAAGGATCAAGTTCTGGTAGTTAGGGCTAGGCTAAAAAGAATGTCTTCTGAGGCGGCGAATATGGCCGCTGAATTGCGTGCAGAGGAAAATCGGAACGCAGCTAGCGACATATAGCGTCGTCACATTGCGGATATCGCGGTCCGTGACTCAAACGCGGGCATATGCGAGGCCTTCGGGTTTACTTTCAGGATCTTTTTCACCAGGGAGCCCGGTCTGAGCTCTGCTCAGTTCGGACGCCTATTTGGCTGACTTTCCCTGCCTTGAGGCAGCTGAGGCGGCTAGGTGCGAGGGTCCCATAAAAAGAGTCGGAAATCTGGGAAGCGCTGAAGCAGGTTGGCCTGGATAAGTCTCCGGGACTAGATGGACTGCCCTCTGAAGTGTACTTGAGGCTGTCGCCCGTTTTGTTCCTTTGCTGCAGCTGATTTACAACCACTGGATGAAGCAGGGGTCTTTACCTCGGCGCTTCACCAGGGGTGTGATCAAGTTGCTGTGTAAGGACAAGAACGGTGGGGATGGGTTAGGAACTTTTGCCCTTTAACGATGTTAAATACTGACTTAAAGATTTTGGCGAAGATCTTAGCCAACCGTTTGCAGCTTGTCCTGTCTCGTCTGATTGGCCCCGAACAGACTTGTGCTGTGAAGGGCAGGACTATTCAGGATAACCTTCATATGGTACGCTTGATCTTAGAACAAGTCGACAGTGAAGCCGCGCTGATCAATTTAGATCAGTCCAAGGCCTTCATAGGGTTGACCATCGGTTTCTGGAGGCTGTCCTGTCGGCGGCCGGTTTCGAGTCGACTTTCGCTCCTGGATCCGACTCTTGTATGCGCCCAGTGCGCTGGTGGAAGTGAATGGGGTAAGGTCGGAGCCTTTCGTATTGTCTCGCTCCATTCGTCAAGGTTGTCCGCTATCGCCCTTGCTTTTACGTTGGAACCATTCCTTCGCAAGTTAAAGGCGAATCCGGTCCTGCGCGGAATTACCCTGCCTGGCGCCACCACCTCAGCCAGGTATTCTGCCTATGCTGATGACGTTTCGGCTCTTGTGTCGAGCAGAGCCGAGATTAACGAAGTCAGCAAAGAAATCAGTGGGTATGAGATGGTGACAGGGGCCAAGATCAACCGTGATAAGTCTGTGGGCTTGTGGTTGGGTGCGTGGAAGGAAGTTTCTCTTCCCGGACCTTTCCTCTGGACGGATGGGCCAATCAAGATACTCGGTTCGGTCCTGATCTCCAGTTGGAAATGAATTGGTTGGAGGTGCAAGGGCAGGCCGAGGCCGCGGGTAATCTGTGGTCTCGGAGGAGACTTTCCCTGAAGGGAAGGGCGGAAGTATGTGTTTCACACATCTATCCGATCCTCCTCTACCGACTCTCTGTGCTTCCACTCCCGTATGCCCGACTAATGTCATTAGTCCGGACCTTGTTCTCTTTCTTGTGGAGAGGCAAGGCCCTATGGTATCTCGGGAGATCTGTTGCCTTCATCCCTCTGAGGGCGGTCTGGGTATGCCTAGCATTGAGATTCATCAATATATGCTTTGCATTACCTTTCTAGACCGAATGTGTCGCGAATTGGATGAGGTGGGCACCTTTTGGAAAGAAGATGTCCGAAAACATTTCCGTCCCTGAGAAGTGTGCACTTGTGCGAGGAGGAGGTGGACGACACACCTCGTGCCGAGTGTTCCTTCTACCGTGAATGTCGCCTTGTTTTGAAACTCCTCTTGCGGACATCGGATGGCCTCTCCGACGTAAAAAAATCTCGTAAGGCATTATATCGGTGTTGAAGAGGGGGTCCGTTCGAGATGGTCTGATCGACGAGCTCGGTCTTACGAAGCAGGAGGCTCGCTCGATATGGCCTTGGGCGCCTGGGTTGAAATGTCTCAATAATGATGAAGCATCACTCACCTGGCTGATGATTAGTAAGGCCCTCTGGTCGGCAAAAGACTTTGTTCAGCAGGCTTGAGAAATATCCAAACTGTCGCCGCTGTACTGGGAAGGTCGAGACCATTGGTCATGCCTTTTTTCAGTGCAAGACGGTAGTGCCGTTAATGGCAAGTTTGTTGAAGGCCTCATGGTTCGCATGCTGCAGGGAAAGTTTTTTTGTCCTGGAAGCCAGTTCTGTTTGTAGCAATGTGGTGTCGCATTATTGATGAAGGCTGAACACTATGTGTTCTGCTGCTTACTAGGGGTTATGAAGTCGTGATTTGGACGACGCCGACAGAAGGGATTCTAGGAAGGCGAGAAGTTCACCTCTTCCCAACTGATCTTGTACTTTGAAGGCATCAGCTTAAAGTCAAGATTAGGACGGAAAGGCGGTGGCTCCATCATCAGAATTTGGCAAAAGGTGGGTGAATCTTGCGCGAATGTGTAGAGTGAAAGGGCTGACCTAGAGTGGCATTTGGATGTCGGTTAGGTACAGAATTTTTGTCCTAACAGGGTTGAACATAGGCAACCCACCCAGATATTAGGCTAGTCTAGGTTTTCGACTTTGAATTTTTAGTTTCATTTTTTTTTTCCAGTTAACTTAGCTAGGGTATGCAAGCTCATTGGTCCCTTTTATTTCTGTCCCTATTTTTTTTTTTGTTTAATTCCCCATCCCCTCCCTCGTTAGGTGGTTAGTGATGTCAGTTCTCTGGTGGATGTGGGCCTTTTCGTTTCGTGTATGAATGAGTGAGTGTTTGTGAGAATGCTTGAGGTTTTGAATGTGTCCTTATTTTCTTAGTCCCGCATCGATTTTGTCCGGTTAACTGATATTTCTGCCATTTCAAAGTTTGTGGGGGTTTTAATAACACTAATTTTGTTTAGTTTATTGTAAATATATTTAGTCATATTGTATAAACTCATTGGGGATTTTTTAGAAATTGTTATTTTATGACCCTCCCCCTATGAACATTATCTGTATATAAGGGGACTATTTAGGACTTCATAGAGAATTTGAGGTATTATGGTGGACGTAGTAAGAAAGGTAGGAGTGAATGTGTTGTTTTGGTGATTGGAATATTGTTGGCATGTTTGCGACTAGCTAAGTTTTAGATTTAAGACAGAAGAAGACCGTCATTCCCCATTCCCCTTTTTAGGCCTCGTGCCACATTTTGTATTTTAATACAAATAAATATTTTATTCACTTAGCTTGCTCCACAACTGAGTATTTATTTCTACCATGTGATTTTTCTACAAGGTGGAGGAAAACCACTAAAAAGTTGGTAAACTTTCTTTTTTACAGGTACATGTAAAGAAAAAAAAAATTATATTTTTAGACTCCTGTGGAGTTAAGATTCTAGGAGGGTAAACCCTCCTACAGGAGAATGAACTCTTCCTCCTCTCATAAATACAAACTGCGAGAGTCAGATAGGAGAGGAGAGAGTGTGGAGTGGAGTAGTAGATGCAGTGCTAATCTACTTATTACTAACACTATTGATTTGTATATATCATCAATATACTTTTTTCAACCTACCTTCGTCTTCTGTGTCTTTCTTTCTGGCCCCTAAACAGGCCACAACACAATCACAGATGTGCTCATTAAATGTTTGGGACAGTGTTAATATAAGAAAAATGTGGAATAATAATATATATAACATTGTAAAAAATCATGAAAAGCAAAATGTCAATACAAAATGCTGTTTCTCACCTTCATCTAGTTTTATCATAAATTCTTCTAATGCATCAATGTCACTTTGGTTGGCCAAAAGTAGAGATGCATGTTGCTGTAGTAAATGCAACTTTTTTACAGATCTGTAATAGAAAGTTTATAAGAAGAATTCAAAAGAATTTGCATAAAATGAAAGCTGAAACAAGTTTTTAATTTATCCAATCTTATATGTAACAATATGTGACAGGCATCATTGGTTCCTGATATTCAGACAATTCACGTAATTTTTCTTCTTTTATAAAATTTGTGTATGGCTAAATTTGTCTGTGCCCCCACCTATCAAGAGAACAAAACAGCCTACATTATTAACACAGAAACAATCTTATTTCTATCAGCCTTTTATATAACACAGCATAACAGTTTTTAAAAGTATATTTTAGGAAAAATTTCATTTGTGTTATTCATTTTCAATTCAAATTTTTAAAATTCCCTTTTATATATATATATATATATATATATATATAGGTTATGTTTTGACATGTGTTTGCATAGAAAGAATTTATACCTGCCATGTTCTTTGGTGTGAATTGATTGTGAATGTTGGTAATCTTGAAATTGCAGTGAAACTTACTTTTTTTCTTGGGTTTCTTTGAGAGGAGAATGTTGAGATGGCTGTAAATATTTGCCTAAACAACTGATAATATTAGTGATCAGTTGTTCATCCAATTCTTCAGTTTGCATTATTAACTCACCTAACAAATATAAAAAAAAAACAAATTAGCTTAACAGATTGTATTCTAGTTTTGCTTGAATTATATCTGATAATAGTTATCCCTTCCATTATAGAAAATAAATATAAAATAATCCCACTCTTTAAAATTGAATTAAAATAATAGTTTTAAGTTTTATCCTACTGCAAAAAGATTTTACATTAAAAAAATTTTTTGTGTACAAAAGTGGTAGCGAAACTGAAATTCATTTTAATATTCTGTGAAATAATACAAAGTGTGTGTTTAAATAATTATAACATTTGATTTGACAAAATGTAAACATAACAGCAAAACTATTTATAAAATTATTAAAAGTAAATTTATCATTAAAATCAAATAATCCTTGGGTAGAATATTTAGAATATATTAACTGTTCTAAAACTTGGACTTTGTAATTCTTTAATATATATTTTGATAACAAAAAACACTTATCAATTTTAATTAAAGTTTAAAAAAAGTCAATCAGATTGAAACACTATTGTGACAAAATGAATATATATTTAACTGATCAAACATTGCACACAAAATACATTATATTCATTTCTAATCAGCAATTTTTTACAGAATCAATAAATTTTAATTTTGAAAGGTATGATAACTTTTTTTAGAACACATGGCTTATTCATTAAATATTTATAATTTATATATTTAAAAAGAAATATTACAGTTAAATATATAATAAAAGTTGAAAAAAGGAAGCTGTCTTTTAGAAATTTGTAACATTTTCAAATAAATGATAGTGAAGCAAAGCTAAAAAATAAAACACTTGCCACATGTTTGGATCATACGTAAAGATTGCTGGAAAAGAGACCAGTCTTCAATATCCACCTCCTGGTTATACTGGCGTCCAAGATGACACTTCTCTCTCACATTACATAAGACACGCTTGAATTCACGGCAGTAATTCATAAAAAAAGTCTAAATAATTAAAAATAAATAATGAGCTACAAAATCAGAAGATAAAAATATGATTCAGCAGTGCTAGTGTGACACTATTTGACACTAGTGAATGCAAAGGTGTTAAATCAAAAACATAGCTTGGAACAAGACAAGAAGGGTTAATGAATGAATGGACAGACCGAAAGAAGGAAGATTTCTCTTTTTCAAAGAGGAAAGTTTAATTCTCTAAAACCAGAAAAATTACTTAAAGGAAGGTAATATTACCACAAGAAGTCATGTGGTGAGCTTTAAGCTGACAGCTGATTAATGAGGCAGCTCCAGAAGTACCGGTTACAAAACACAATATAAGCAGAATGGATAAAATTTGATCTGTATGTGACACTATTTAGCTATGGTAATTGGCTAACTAATTAAGCATAGAAATTAAAATGAGAAATACTTAAGGCGAGAAAGAGCTATAACAAAAGACAGACCGAGTGACATTTTTTAACAAAAAAAAAAAATGAATGGGAAAAAATTTTATTTCATTTATGAAGAAAGATACTTTTTCACAAAAGACAGAAAATCCGTAAGAGAAAACCAGATTTCGGATTCTGTCAGAATTAATTAATGTCATGATCAGATAGTGATGTGGTAAGGAAAACAGAATTCTAAAGGATAAACAAAGCCAGGCCACTCATGCGACCATGGAGGAATTTCAGTGAGAACACCCTAAAAGAATAGCCACTAATTATCTTTCAGAGATATCATTTAGTTTTAATTCCTGTGTCCAAATGAAGGAGACCATCTGTTGTATGTCCGTATCTTGACACGAGAAAAGAGAATCGTAGAAGGGGATCATTAAACTATTGTCGTCAGACATGGTGACGTCGAAAATGAGCATCTGGTGATAAGAAAAAATTAAGACATGAGAAAATAAAAGAATTTGATTATCAAAAAAAAATTTACCACCCAGTTTAAAAGTTGACTTAGCAGTGAAGAATGAATCGATTTTGAGATTCTGAGTAAGAGGATTTTAAGTGGGTGGCTGTCCCCTAAGATAAAAAATTTAATTATTATTTGGCAATCTGGGATTCATAAAATTCTGGCTGATAGAAAAAAAAAAAGAAAAAAAGAAAAGAAAAGAGAATTTTTTTCTGGATGATAATTTTAAGAAGGCCAAAGTCTAGCCACACCCACACTGCCGAGCAATCATTGGTCAAGTGGTAGTGTGGGTGATAGGCAAGGTGAATGTATGAGAAAAAGGAAGTTGTTGACACTCACTAAGAGGATTGGTATGAGATACCAATATGAGAAAGGAAGAGTCTTGGAGGATAACTCTCCTCCGACCTTTCTCACAGACGAGGGAGAAAAACCCCTGAAAGGGAAAGTGATTAATCTTCCAAAATGGGAAGTAATTAATTTTCCTGTCCTGAAAATTTTTGTTGGGAATTGAGAATTGTCAAAGAACCCAAACCACAACAAGCCCCAATCCGGTTTTGGTCGATGTCCATATAAACGAACGTCCCCGGGCATTCAGAGTTGAGTTGAGTTGGGTTGGAGATCGAAGACGCAGACACAGATCGACAGAGAGCTGTTGGGCTCAGAAAATACTGCCTTGCAGGAGCTGACCGAGATTTCTACGTTTTTTTCGACTTAGTCTGCCTACCAAAAGCAAGTTTTTATTGACGAATGACTTAAGATACCATAACTTGCTTGAGAAACACAAAAGTGTCACAAATCCATAGAAAAAGCAGGCGGAAGAAAACACACTCCTGTATTCAACAGATAGATAAAGATAATTGTTATTTTCAACGTATTTGAACCTCGTGAGTTGGTTTTATTATTTTTCTTTTACTTACACTTGTGCAGTATCACCTTTACCCCGGATTCAGCTTGCACTACGGCCTGACGCCTGATTGATTTTGTCTACCTAAGATCAAAGTCACAATGTGGGTAGGTTAGACTTGAAGTCAAAGCAGTTACTTCGGTGACCAAGCGTTGGAGGCGAGCTGAGAACGACAAAGCTGGTATCAAACCGGAAACGACCAGGTCGACTGGGACACAAGCTTGTGGCAGCGAAAAGGAGTCAACCCCAAAACGCTGGTGGAAGAAACCTTACGGCTTTGCGCCGCAACTGGGAGTTGACCATGGGCTGAAGGCGCAGTGTCATATATTGACGTTGCGACCAGTGGATGTCCCATATTGATGCTGGCGCTGCGACTGTGACCACCGGTGGGTGTCACATGTAATCAAATGAAGGGAATAGAGTTTCTTTGTGTAACCTAGGGTACTTTGAGTGCAATGACCACGCAGGATTGGGGGGGATGACTGACCAGAGGAAGCAGCTGGTAAATTTCTGATTCTTAAGCAAAACCAGGTATGAGAAATTGCGCCTACACAAAATTTCAAATGATAATTTTAATTAATGACCATAAGTTAAGCTACACCAAACAATTAAGAGTCAGATTGGTCAAAGGGTAGCCAAGGTCCAGAAAAGTTTTTTTTTATTTAAGGAAGGTTTGGAATTTCAACCACATCCTTCATTGGGAAGTGTTGGTGTGAGGTACCAAAATGAAAAGGAAAAGGTTAGGGTGGATCAATATCCTGCAACCACAACTCAAAATTGGGAATGTAATTAATTTCTCAGGACCAGACAACAGTGGGCTCTTTTGGATCGAATCACCAGAACTCAGGCCTCAGATTCATGCCAGTTTCATTCCAAAGGTACATATTTGG
Organism: Acanthosepion pharaonis; assembly: GCA_903632075.3. Classification (NCBI taxonomy): domain Eukaryota; kingdom Metazoa; phylum Mollusca; class Cephalopoda; order Sepiida; family Sepiidae; genus Acanthosepion; species Acanthosepion pharaonis. Next base: position 384,751 of record CAHIKZ030001766.1, on the reverse strand, counting down.
CAAGCCTTGATCCATTGAAATTCTTGACTGTACAACTTAAAATCATTGATAAAATGTCTGAAAAGTATTGTGCAGTAGTCAGGAATTAGTTTTGAAAAAGTATGGAATAAATCCGTTTAATAGAATTAAAAATTACTGACAAATATCAAATTAATAATAAATTTATCAAAATACCTTGAGGGCATCTAATAAAAACAAATAGCCAAATCCATCAGTCAACTGGAGACATCTCTCATTTGCCTGAAATGAAGTAAAGATTTTTGTAAATGTTTTCATTCATATAAAAATTTATTAAAACATAAAAAAAGTGTCAACATTGTCCAGTTCTTATATAAGCTCAAATTTCACAAATTCACCTAAGAGGATAATGAGTACCGTATTTGTTCATTTTTATAGATAGCAGTCAATACACTGGTATTATAAATTGAAGATTGATTTACAAGAGCTCAAGTTAAACAATAAATGTATGATGAAATGGACAATTTGATTTTTTCTTCCAAAAATTGCCTTTGTAAAATGAGGTGTTTTACATATCTTATTCACTATCAAATTAGCTACTTATTTAGACAGTATTTAATATTGAGATATCCATGATTAAAAAATATTCTATGTGAGGATCCAAGTCTTATGGATAATTAACTTTTGACATTTGTTTATAGAATCTGCCAAAAAAATGTATACACATTTCAGGTAAGGAAAAACTTGTTTCATAGTTTTGACACTGTTTTCTGTAGTACAATATTTTCTCAACAGATGGTGGCCCTTACACAAGAAATTGAAAATACATATGCAGCAATCTAATAAATATCTGGAAGCTAAAGGCCACTATTTTAAGCATCTTTTGTGAGTCCAAAGGTAATTTGTATTAATTGTATGATGTCTGAATGAATTTAGTATTACAATATCTATACTAGTTTTTCTTTTTTTAAGTGTTACCTTATTTTTTTTGATGGATTGCATATTTAATATGTGGAAAAATTGTCATATTTAAAAGAAATGTATGAAAAAAATAAGAGCACATATTTGCAATGCTAAAAGAACAGAAAAACTGGATGAGTTTATATTGATTAATTGAAAGTTAAATATTTAGAACCAAACCTTTTTAGCAGACTGAAAAAGCTTGTTGGCAGATTCTCCTACTAGTCCCACTGACTCCACAACCTCTTCATGGTCCTTAATCAAAAGTACAATTCCAAATTAAAAAAATAAATATTTGTTGAAAGGAGTGCAATTATTCTCTTATACTGATTATCAATAACATTGTAAAAGAAACATTTGTCATTTTGACAGTTTGTTGACAATGTTCATTTGTAGGACATCAACTGTTGTAAAATAATGGTTCTTCTCTTAAAGTGAAAAATTTTATTTTGAATTAAAAGGAAAAGTTTACCTTAAGGAAAAAAGCTAACAAATTGATGGAAATTGAACATTTCAATATTTATCAATGACAAGTTATATATAACAAATAAGCAAAAGATACATTTTCTGTAACAATATGGCAGTGTCACTGTAAGGCATTCTGTATTAAAAACAAATGTTTGTTATTCAAACAACAAAAAATGTGCAACAAAGATTAAGTTAATTCTTATATGGACTCTCTTTTTTTAATGACATTTATAACAAAGTAATGTCTGAATAAGGATATAAAATTACAGTACTGTAATTCCATTAGTTTAACCTCTCTCTCATACGCATACGTGCGCGCACACACACAGGGGAACTAAATTTAATTTAAGTGAAAAGTGAACCATGAATATCCATGTACCTTATTTATTGCCCAACATTTCCAAACTTTTTGTCAACAATACTGAAAATTTGTCTACAATATTTACATGCAAAATTTTGTCCTCATCTTTGTTGTTATCACATTTCAGCCTTTGTACCCTCTGGACTTGATTAGGGTAACCTTCAGGAAATTTTGAATCTTTAATCTACAGGAGTAGATTGGTTCTCATTCCACTGACCATGTCTAGATATACCTTATCTAATTCTTATTTACTACTACCTAGCTGAATTAAATGAAATATTCCTAGACATGATTTAAATAAAGGCATTGAATTAAAACATCCTTATCATACTCCTCTATTTTTGCATATGTACAGTGAGATTATTCTAATTAGAGCTACTAAGATTTATTACCAATGGACATAACCTTAACATATGTTATGTCTGTCAAGCTTTAGATAAGAACAGAGAAGGTTGTGGCTTTAGATATCATGAAGGTGTTTGACAGGCTTTGACATGGTGGTCTTCTTCACACGCTCAAAGGTTATGGTGTATGTGGCTAAATGTTTGATTTGATCTAATCTTTCTTAACAGATTATGTAATGAAAGTAATATTGAACAGCCACTCTTATAGATCTTTTCACATTAACGCAGGTGTCCCTTAGAACTCTATCCATGAACCTACTTTGTTTTTTTATCTTCAGCAACGACCTTCCTAATGTCATCAGTTCCCAATTCGGTATATTGATGGCACAACTATTTACTCCTGTCTTAATAAAAGCCTGATAGTTCTGATAAAGTAAAACTGGCAGTTGATCTGGAGGATGATGTTCAATCAGTTGTTAAATGGGGCAAGAAATGGCTTGGAAATTTTAATGAAACTACTATCTTTTAATCATCTTAGTGAACCATTTTTGCCTTCCATCATCATGACTGATGTTAACCTTCTGATGAGCAATTTATTGTACTTTCTTGGCCTCATGTTTTCTACTGACATGAAGGGGAATTATATTGAATCAATTGCTAGCTTTGAGAGTTGATGTACCAGACAATTCTTCTCGTCAGAATCCATCTTGCACATTTATAAATCTACCATTTGTCCATGAATTGAATAATGCTGCCATATCTGGTCTGGTTCTCCTGTTATGACTCTTGACAAAATCCAAAGAAGGGTCTATAATGTTATCAGTCCTGACCTGGCACCTCAACTTCAGTCACTGCCATGACATGATTTCCCTCTGTCATTTTTATAAATATTTTCATGGCAATTGTTCTAATTAGATTTCCTCCTTGGTAATTTGACCACATGAATTTAAGCATTATCAACTAGGCTTTATTGTTTTACCATTTAAATATTTCTTTTCTCACACTTCTAACCTGTGGAACTCTCTTCCAGTTTCTTGCTTCCCTGTCAACTACAATCTTCAAAGGTTTACATGAAATAGTAATTACCATCTTATGTCTTTCTGTTCTTTTATTGATTTTTCTCCTCAATAATGTTTTCTCATTTCCTTTTACTCAGTAACTCCTTGCAACTTAGTGTCATTATCACCTTGCTTGGGGTGAAATGATTAAAAAAAGTAACACTGTGTTGATAGATAGATTCAGAAAGAAAACTGAAATAATTCTTTGATAAGGTAGTAAAGGAAAGCAAGATGAAAGGACTATTAACTGTAAAAGGGCAGTACTGGATTGCTATGTAATATTTAATCTTCTTTAGGGAATTGAATGTTGGACAATTTTTTGATAAATGATGAAGAGATTTGAAGTGACAGAAATGTGGTTCTACTGATGAATGGAAAGACTACCATGGGCAGAGTAAAGAAAGAAGGCTTGGAGAATTTAACCTTCACAGGATATACTAAAAGCAAGAAAAGCTAAAAACAGCAAAGACCACAAAGACAAAGTGTGGTAGTAAAGGGGCAAGAGCAACAAAAGACAGAAGTTGTGGAAAATCATCCTGAAAAAACATGGTATATAAAAGTAGTAGTAACTGTTTAAATCAATACAACATGATGCACACTTAAAATTTTTTTAATACATTATTTCTCATGACATAAGAAAATTGCAGCATTGAAGAGACAAACCTATTTTCATTGATTGATTCATTCATTTTCTATGGTTATTTAAAGTCAGGTAATATTTTTAGATTGTATGAATTTTTTTTTGCAATAATAATAGTTTAGTGATACAAGTCTAATTAACCCATAACTAGTGGGAAGAGAAGTGAATTCATATCTTTCCCCAAGAGTATTTGCATGTTAGTGAACATAATGAACCCAACATGAATTGAAACTCTGCTATCTGATTAACAATTCTGAACCATTATCCATTATACTACCCGCAACCACCCACACATCCAAGCTTACAGCAGTTGGTATTCCCAAGCAGTCTCTCATCTAGATATTAACCAGACTCAATGTTGCTTAACTTTGGTGATCATATAGGAACCTATGTCTTAACATGATTTGCTTGTAAGCAAAATCTGTTTTTGTATTTCCTGGAAAATTTGATTTCCATTAATGTACCTTACAGGCACACAGGGGCAAAGGGTCTATGTATGCTACACATGCACTGAATATCTTTTGTTTCCAGGATAAATAATTTTTGTGTAATATAAAATTAATTATTGATAATTTTCAGTATCCTCATTGTACTTGTGATATTTTTTTTTATTTCCACATTCCTTCATTTCTTAGGATAAATTGTAAACAAGTGATATTAATTATGTGATTAGAGGAAGCTCCTGTTTGATTAGCTAGAAAAGAAGAAAAAGTAGTGAATTAATTGTTGTCATGTTCTATTTCTTTTGAACAGAAATGAATGAAAAAAACAAGAGAGAAAGGCAGAGAAAAGTAAAATTTTTGCTGCTTGTCTTCCAGCGATCATGCTATCAACATTTCTCTGGGAGTGATGATGGTTTATTGTCCTGTGCAGCTGAGATCAAATACTTGCTTATTAAAGCTTTCCTTACAGTAGGACAGATTTAGACATGAAATGGGCATTTAATAAAATTGCAAGTTTGTTTTATTGCTGATTCTGGTTTATTTAATATAATTATTCATTAATGAAGAGTATATATGGAACTTAACCCATAGAGATTATTTTTGATCCTTTCTTAAGACCCAGATTCAGTCATGTGACCATTACCTAGAATTTTCTTTTTGACCAGTTCACACTTGTAGTGAAAAGGAGCAAAATTTATTGTTTGGGATTAAAAAGGTAAAATTTTCATTCATTTATCTATTACAATGCTATAAATTTAATTTTAAATAATTAAAATTATTTTTCAAAAGTTACATAAAAAAGTAAACCAGCAGTTTGTTAGAATAAAACTTTGATTCATTTTAAAAAATTATAACCCAATAACATTTTTCATACTTCCAGTAACCTACAGGATGACAAAAAAGTCATTTAGCTCAGTTTCCTCTCAACTTTCCTGACTTTTTGCAACAAAAAGCTTTTAAGAGAAGAATATTATCACTCTTGAAAGAGAGAAGCCAAAACTTGAACTGAAAATCAAAAGCAAAGTGGGTATGAATGTCATAAGTATATAAGATATTTCTTGCCTTTATTCATCAACTACAGATGAAAGTCAAATCATATATAATTTAAATGTCAAATTACAAGATATAATTTAAATTAGATATTTATCATATATTTCTTATGTGTGTGTGTGTATGTGTGCAAACATGTACATATAGTATGGGGGTTAATTGTTGATTTTTGTCCAGTAATATCTGAAATCACCTCTTGTCACAAGTAAATTGGCACTGAACACTAGAAAAAGTATCAACTGATCTCTAGTCCTGAGTATGACGATAAACTACATCTGGCAGCAAAACCTCTGATCAGGAGATTGGAGGTTTTGAGGAGTGTGGAACCACCTCTTAATTGCTGTTGTTCCTAGGTTCACCCTGACCCGGGGTGGCAGCACCTGTTAGGGTCCTAGCTATGAGCAAGTATGGTAGTTCGGCAGATGATCCCTTTATAAGGACAATAATAAAGCACAATGCCTGAGTGCAGGAATGGCAGAGTCCTCAGTTGCTATTAAAGTCTGATTTGGGACGACAGCCAAGACAGACAATCCCATCAAAAATTTTCCTTCCATTAGGATTATTTATGGCAATTTCATCAACAGATCCTGTGTTAGGTGGTGTAGAGGGGAAGCTTTCTGCACTCAACCCTCATGACAGATGCATTTGGAGATCTGGAGTGAGAATTGCCATGCATGTATCTAGCTCGTTACTTATTTTACTCATGTTGAGTAAAGATTTAAAACAATGGAAGAGTTCAGATTTGTTGAATTGTTGAATCTAAAGCTTTTTTTATGTTTATGAAAAAAATTTGGATGGAAAACTTTTCATCTTTGGATGTCTATAAAAATATATTGGATGTGGATAGATTGAAATGTGAGCTTAAATCAGTTTATGCTGCAGATTTTGCAAAGCAAGCATCAAACATCCAAGAAGTCACAGGCATAATATGAGAACTAAACCAAGCTTTGGCAGAAGTAACAAAATTACTAAATCTGATTCTGACCATACCTGCCGAATCTACTAGTAAATAATTATATGAGGTGTTCTCAAAGTGAAGAGAGATTGAGTAATTTGGTCTTCATTTCCATGAATAAAAAACTTTTGAAGAATGTTGCCAGGGTATTAATGATGGGGAACATCAAGCCCAGTGGAAAGAGGGTATCAAACTCAGAGCATGGCCTGTTGGCATAAGTGCATTTTCTCACATTAAAAGTAGTTCATATCACATTCAATGATAATTTTCCAAGGTTAAGGCTCAATTGCTCCACTTTCTGCCTTGTTGGTTGGCCTACATACCCTGTGCCCTACCTTTTTCTTTTTTTTATAATTTTTCTTTTGTCTGTATTGTTGTTTGGTGATTAAAAAAAGAGAAAAAATGATTTCCAAAAGCTTCTAAAATTATGAACTGATGTTGTGATATTATTTAACCTTAAATAATTTAAACAAAGAATTTTTTGTGTAACTTGTAAAGAGATTTTACATTCATTACTTACACAGAAATTTTCCCTTGAATCAATCCCTTTTTGTCATATAATCTGTATGCCTAATATAGCCCAGACTTAAGACTGACTTGAAATATGGCAAATAAATCACAGGAATTTTTAAGGGGATTTCTACCATACTGGTTTTATTAAATCATTCCTAGTATAGTGTGTTCAAACTTTATGGTATGCCTCACTATTGCCAAATTAAAATGAGCTTAGTAAATAACTGTACTGATTATGGGTAGATTAGTAGTGTAAAGATCCAATTCAAAAGGTGAAAGTGGAAAGATATGCTTTGTATTTTTAATAGAAAACATGATAAATTTTTATTTTTAAAATTATCCAATATTGTGTAGAATTCCTTGCTTGCACATTATGGTGATGATAAGAACCTAACTTTGTGGGATAAGTTGTAGACAAGATCATTCTGCTAAACTAGCTTTATTTTGAATATATTTGAAGTTTCAATTTAAAAGTGAAAGTAATTTTTAATTCCAAATTAAAATATAAACACACTGAAAACAAAGGTGTTTCACCCCTAAAAACTTAACATGAACAATTTTTAAAGAATTCTTATACATTTAAGAGAAAAAGTTTATTTGCTTCATTATTTTTTCCTTCATTGTATTTTTATACAAACTGCATAAACCTTTGTTTACACACACCAAATTATTTTCACATTTGCAGGCACCTCTTCTGATTGTTTTTTTTTTGCTATTAGCATAATTATTTTTATTCAATGTAAATTTTAATTTCAGCAAAAACATTTCAGCTTATCAAAGTTATAGTTAATGATGTCTTTTTTAAAACTTCTTGAGTTTTATGACAATTATATATATTAAAATTTTCAAGATATTTTTTAAATTGTTTCATATAAGCAAAAGAAAAAGAAAAGGTCTCACCAATTTTATATTATTCAGTTCATTACTTAATGCCACTTCTTCAAATGTTTTGTACTTGATTAAGTATGGGCGGTACACTGCATAAATCATCAATTGTAGCTTTTCAAGGCTGGTCACATGTTCAGGATTTCCAGCTGATAAAAGAATTATATTTAATATTCAGGAATAGGAAGTTCTGATTTGTTGTTTGATTAGTTGGTTAATGAGTAAATATGCCTAACAATTTTTGATTAGCTATTTGATCACTTGAAGAAATATAATTTTATATGCCTGAGTTGGTAACTGGGTGGATTTGCATGATGTAATTATTGCTGTAGGAACATGTTGATGTAGTCCTCCAGGTAATAAGTGAAAAATTTTATAACACTGGAACAATTTGATCATCCAATGAAATTGAGAAGCCTGATGAGAGAACTGCCAGTGGGTAATTATGAAATTATGAGCTAAGCTACTCATTAATCAATATTTATAACAAATGTTTCCATAGCCTTGGATGCTTTGTTTGGAGTGAATGAAAAAAAGCAAACTTTCAAAGAAGGAAAGAAAGTGACTAAGTCTAATGAAGTAAATTTAAAGTTTATAAGTCTATATAGCAATAGGCAAATGACGAGCTTGTACAGGAAATTGACAAAATATTGCATAAAGAGCAGAAGTTCAATTGTAACAGTCTAACAAAAAAGCAACAAAAGAAAAAACATTTCATGATAGAAAAAAGGCAGTTACAGGTAAAATTTGCAACCAATGATGGATAGACTGTGTTATCATTAGCTCCATGTGAAATTGTGTTATTCTAAGCAACAAATAACTTGAGGTATTTTTTATCTATTTTAAATGTATTGATTTTTTCTACATTCAGAAGCCACAAGTATTTATTATTTTTTATTTTCAAGTAGTTGTTTCAAAAGAATTTTAACATCTTTTCTGAATTCTATCTTCATAACTAAATTCAATTGTCTATTTTGATATGGCCTTTGTTGATTAAGCAGTATTTTTCTTTAATTCCCTATGAAGTAGAGTTAATTTTTTTCTTTAAACACATTGTAACCATTAATACTTTAGTGTTATATTTATTTAAACAATGAAACAAAATAGTTTCTAGCTGATATATGTGAACAATTAGTGGGTATTGTCTGTCAACTATATACAATATACATAACATACACATACAACAGAATACTGAAATTTCTTAGCCTAACAGAGAAACTCTTAAAAAAAGAAAAGAAAAGGAAATGATTGGTTAGATTTTGAGAAGTGGATTGGGTCAAGTGTGTGTGTGTGGTTGTGCACAGGTTTGACTGATGACCAACAAAAGTTTTTTAGAATTTTTTTATTTAACATTTCTCTAATTAGAAGCATTTTTCTGGTTTCTAGGAAAAATTTTGACATAAATTGTTCAATGTCTTCTGAGCACTTTTGATTTTCATATTTTTGTATTGGTAAGGTTGTGTCTATGTGTATACATTGTTTTGTTTGGAAGTTTTGAGTGCTGCATTTTCACACAACAGTGGGTGTCACTTCAGTTTTTTTTCAAGTATAGCATCTTCACAATTACTATGAGAAACCATAACCTTATGAGACAACCCAACATCAAAAAAATTTCATTCAATTTAGGAACATACTTGCTAAAAATAGCTCATAACTAGTAATATTACATATTGCATGGTTACAAACAATAAAGTGTCCCTATTTTTTTGTAAAATACTTGGATATGATATAATGAATAATTTGCAGTGAAAAAAGCAATTTTTGATTTTTTGTCATAATTGATTTGAATAGCTTTCTGGTGATTTCTGATAAATATCATAACCACTACGCATTTATGGAATGTAGTGGGGAGATCTATTCACATGCAATATCCTGCATCCACAAATATCAGGAAATTGTGGACAACTATCGACTCAACATATTTCTTGAGGTCTTCCAAGAATCAATGTCACTTCAAGTCCCTGTACTTTACCAGGCTAGATAGAGTCATGCATGATACTAGGCACCTACACCATGCCTTTTGTATGCATTTGTGTATATATAATAAAACTGGCCAATAATTACAGACAACTACCTAAGAATGTGTAGTGCCTCCCTTCACCTGAATAACAGTGGTTGTGCAATGTTACATGGAATCTGTGAGGTTTCTATGGGTCTATTTATTCAGATATGTTCCAGGGCTGTCCATAATCAAGTGCATGGAATTTAGTGAAGTCTGCACCATGTCCTATACATGCTTAATTCAAGTAATCACCAGCTTGCTCCATACCCTGCCAATAGTAGGTGTAAATTATGTCACATATTCCTACTATATCCTTGCTATTGTTACCTGAGAAAAGTCTAGAGCAGGCCCATCTTTTGGGCCTGAAGCTCATTCCACAATCAAAATGGTGTTAAATTATATCATGTCCAATGGTTGTCACAGGTACACCACTACTTATTAGTTATCACCACTGGCTATGCATTTTTGCCAGCAAGGAACAAGACAATAAATGCTGCACTTGTAAATGTGGCTTGTCACACATATTGCCATTGCCACTACTGAAATGTATTATCTACAGTCTGTGCTCAAATACATTATTTGGTCTCTGTAAATACAAGCATCATTAAATATCAATAGGTGGAATTTTTCATCCATGGAGAACTTCAATGACAGATGCCATTTTGCTAGTCTGCTAACAAGGCAAAAAATTATGGCAGGAAGGTTTAATCTCCACTGGCATACTACCAAAATATTACTTTCAGAGTAACACTAACATATATAGCCATACACTTTTTTTATTACTTTAAACATTATATTTTAGTAGAGGTTTGATTCTTTCAAGAAATCTATAATTTTGGTAGGGTTTATGTTTTAGGAAAAGTTTTTAGGTTTTGAGCTTGGTATTATTTTACTGTGCTTTTTGCATTCTATTAATATATGTTTTACCATTAGTCTATAGTTTAAATAGTTGCATTTCTTGTTTTCTGAGCAGGTGTATATAGTTTAATCTACATTTATAGAGCAAGTGCCTCACATGAAAGGCTTGAACAAATAAGATTGCAATTTAAGAAAGGCAGGAATAAAGGAACAAACTAATTAAATGGTTCATTTTACTCAGGAACTAATTTTGTCTAAATGCAAAATATTTTATTTGTATAGATTATTAAAAAGATTAAGTAATCACTTATAAATTTACTAACTTAAGTTGATTTACCCTCCTTCCCACTACACATGGGGCAGGAAATATATAAATAAATACACATTAATAATTATTATATGTTTTGATTGTTTCTTAGAGTAATGATCTTCAAAATTCTAACATCACTCATATTTTATTCACTATTTTCTTTACACACTGACATGGTGCAGTGGAAGTGGGGAATTCTAAACAAACCTTTCTGCATATATGTTTCTGTAAGAAATCTAACAATTTGACATGTTATTGGAATCAGGTAGATAATTTCAAAGATCAGATTTTAGGATTTTATTTTTTTAATTTTTGATGGTTAGTTTTGCATTTCATATTACTTAGTTTACTATACACAAAGTCAATACAGCATTGCATTGCCTTCTTGTCTTTTTCCAGGATCTTTATATGAAAGAAAAGTGTTTTTATTTTACATACTCATGCAAGAGGTAAACTAAAATTCCCTAAAGAATTATTAAAAATAACTGTCCCAGAGAATAAGGCACCAGACATTATTTTAGGTTGATAGAAAAGAAAAAATTCAAATTATACCTGACATGTAAGCTTCAACAGCAGATTCAATACTTTTTAAGAACCGTTCTGAAACCTGTGGGAAATATTTTTTAATATATAATTACGTTTTTAGGACAAATATTAAAAATATAAGATACTCTTGTAAGTACTGGTGACATAATATGTAATATTTCTATTGATGGATTAGATATAAACAGCTCAGATAAATTTGATACATATACAGGTAATATTATTTTCAATGTTATATAAATATAAATATTATTATCATTATTGTTACTATAACAAGAGTGAATTTTATTACATGCAAACTTAGAAATGCATTTCACAACAAAATCCATATATAGAAGTTTAAGAAACTTTTATATGATGCACCAATGACAGAATCTTGTCATGGATTATGAATCTCATCAACAACTGAAAAAATTATTTGCCAGAATGCTCTTTTATCACCTGGGCCATAAAATTCACATACATTGTAATACAAACAATTCTTCTTCAATTGATCAGTAACTGAAAATGAAAAAAAAAAAAACAAATGTAGCTTTTCTAGAAAATCCAAAACTAGCACCTTAACAAATAAAAGATCTAACATATTGATAAAAGAAAAACTTTAAACCTGCTTAAGACTTATAAGTGAAGTAAGCGTTACATCTGTGCCCTGTTGAGCAATATAGGTGGCTACACATTGACCTAAACTTGGGTCCAAATCATCAATAACATCTACAAAAAGGTTGCAGAGAATTGGAACAGGATCCTTGAAGACATGATTGCACCATTTTATCTGAAAAGACAAATTAAATCAATAACTGATTTTTTTTCATGTAATAAAAAAAAGAACAGTGTGTCAGTTAGTGCATAAATATAAAATAAAATGGATTTTAAATTATCTTCTTTGAATGATACAATTACACTTTCTCAAGTCAATAATTCCAACATTAAAAACATTGAACATTTACCTGTCCATGCCAAGAGGAGAGCAAATGGTCATAAAATTCAGTTAGCCAATCAAGGAATGTGTCTTCAGAATTAGTTTCAATTAATTTTTTCCATTGTTGTGTCAGTTGCACCTAAATGAAATATAAATAATAATAATAATCAGATCAGTGGTTTATATGATACTCAGTGGTGAGATTTAGTGGATTTGCACATATTCACATGAACCTGTTCTTGGAATTTTATGAGCTCAACAAACCTGTTGCTAGCTGCAACCTGAACAAACAAACTATAAACATTTTATTTTTATTATTTGTAAAAAATGTTAAAAGATCTATGTATAATTGTCTAGGTTGTTTTTTTTTATATCTATGTTTTGAGAAAAGTTTATTCTTCTGAAGACCAGATGGTTTGTGTTAAAATTTGTGCAAAATTTGTGGCCTTTTAGGCTCAAGTGTTGAACGGCCAATATTATTTGATCTTTTTAATTCACTTTTTTAATGTATGGGAAGGGCTTTTTTTATATATATTGGCCAATGAGAAACAAGTGTTCTGTGAAAATTTGGTTGGAGCCAATATGATGGTCTCCTTTTCAATAAAAGGCAGAAGAAAAAGAATGTGCCATTAACAAGATCAGAGAGATCATAGCACCTGGACTTCAAAGGACAGTCCAGCCGGAAGTCATAAATCAGACTTGATAGATACAAGGTAGATTCCTACACCAGAAGATTTCACACCAAAGTCAACTTTGCTTTTAACTCAAAAGGCCCTCAACAAACTTTATAACATAAAACCCCTTTGAGCTGGGACGTCCTGTTTGCGTATACTGTTAAGAATGTAGGTGGGTGCTGTTTGAAAATTTTCTTCCTTGGACCATTTTGTTATTCCTTTCTCCAAGTTTTTCCTGTTTTTTTCTATTTTTGAAGGGATTAATTTTTTGTATATGAATCCATTTCTCATCTAACAAATTTGTAACATATTTTTCTTGTTTCTGTGGGTAATCTCTTTTTTTGTTACCTCAGGAAACTGTTATCCTGCTAAAAGTGCACAAAAGGAAATTTTTGTGCAACACCCTTGTTTTGTAATTTTGAACTTACATATTGTAAAATAAATGTGTTTTTCTTTTAAGATTTCAGTTAAGTTGCACCTATTTTCGTGAGTTGCTGATTCTACCAACTAAGTTTTGTGTCTGGCACGAGTTCGAAGGAAAGCTAAATTTTTATATCTTGCACAAAAATATTTTATGTTACTGTGGCATAATTTTTATAAAACTGATCATTTTAGATTGTCTACAAATTGTAGTCATATAATCAGTTGAGGATGTAAATTCAGGTGATTGAATAAATGTTAATATGCAATTGCAGGGGTATAGCCAAGATTTTTCTTGGTGGAGTGGGGAGTCAAATTTTAAAAAAGAAGGCAACTACTTAGCTGTGGCAAGTGTTATTCAAAATCAGGGTCCTCGCCTTGGACCCCATGGCAGCCATTGAAATTTTAAAAAAAATTATTTTTGCAATGTACACTTTATACAAATAAATTTGTATGTTTATATCAAAAAGGAATTTGAGATAGATTTGACGTGTAATTTGTGAGCCATTTAGCACAAATTCATTCACTATATTTTGTTTTTTGCCGGCCATAAGTGCTTAGGACCAATATTTTTATTGATCAAACACTTAATTGTTTTCATATTTTACAAATAGATTTTTAGTTAAAACTTTTAATATAAAATTTGTTTAAATTAAACATTTTTTTCTCTTGAACTTCATATTCAAACAATTTTCTGTTGGACTTCAGACCAAAGGTAATAAATTATTATGCTAATTTCAATTTCTTCCTCTTTAGTAACATCCTCATAGTAACTAGTAATATTTTTCATTTCAGTATCAGGACTCTAAAATGAAGAGACAACAAGATTTATTTCACTTTTTTTGAAAAATCTCCAGAAGTGAAAGTTTCAGACAAGAGGCTAATGAGGATGAAACATGACCAACTTTAGAGCATGATGCTAATGAATGTTCTATTCCTGATGCCATGAAAACTAGAGGTGAAGCAGTTGAATCATTAACTCTTCTAGATGGCAGTATGAGAACTTCAAAAAGTACAATGAGTTGATTATTCACAGTAAAAAAATTGGGTGTGATGTATGTGCTAGATTTTATTCTGAATCCATGAACCTGAAAGCAATTCATGTATCAATGGCATGGGTCTGCTGCAGTATTGAATCTTTAGGAAGGGATAAAGCAATTCAGCAAGCTTTTCTAAGAAAAAAGATGAATATGCATTTCTCATCAAAAGCTCACAGGATTGTGCTGATGATGCAATTACAAAAGCCATGAATAAATTGAACGACAAGTATATAGACTAATAGAGTTTTCAATACAGTTTACAGTTTAGCAAATAGAAGCTGTCCATTTTCTGATATTGAAGATGTGATTCAGCTTCAAATGAAAAATGGATTAGACTTGGGTGATGGACTTTATTCTTGAAAAACTGCTGTGAAAATAGTAGATCATATTGCAAAGGAGATAAAGAAAGAAATATTAACTAAAATTATTGAATAAAAATTAAAGATTTGTGTCATCATTGATGAAACTTCAACCATATCCAGTAAACTTGTACTTGTAATTTTTTTAAAGATTGAAAATAGCAATCTATCACCAACAATTTTTTTGGATTTGGTTGAATTGAAAGAACAAGGAGCAGGAACAATATATACATACTTGTTAAAGAGTTTGAACTGTGCTAGATTTGATAATGAATATTTAAGAAATAATTTAATTGATTTCTGTTCAGATGGAGTGAAATTGCTTGGCTGCAATTCTGGAATAGGCACTAGATTAAAAAACAATTTTCCTAACACTGTCATTTGGCATTGTTTAAATCATCTTTTGCAACTAGTTTTGGATGATTCTGTCAATGAAATAAAACAAGTGAATTATTTCAAAATATTCATGGATAAAATGTACACAATCTTTCAACAATCAAACTGTTATGATGATCAAGCGTAGTAGTGGTAGATGTCCTATGTACACTGACTTAAAGTTGCCAGTGAGCTATAGTTATAGCTCTCTTTATGCTAATTATTAGCTAAACCAATCCCATTATATCTCTCTGAATCTTTTAGGTTTCACGCCCTGTGTGGATCTATGGTTTCTACATTCTCTCCTCCTCACACTGCTTTAACAAGTATTTTTCATTATGGGGGACCTTGATCTAGTTATTCCATGTTTTCTACTCTGAGTCTTCCAAAGAACTTGTTTTCTTTATTTCTTTTGTACCATATGTTTTCATTAATAGAGTAAGACATGGTTAATGGATCTCTAATCTGTCTGTCCATTAATGCAGATGGGCTCTCTAATCTGTCAGTATGTGATATTGGTCTGTAGCTCAACAATAATCTTTGTAGGAAAGTTTCAATCTTTTCTTGCTGAGAAGAAAATGCTTTCAATCCCATCTTTATTGTTTGGACCATTCATTCAGTAATCCCATTTGATTGAGGGTGGTAAGGAGATGTTTTATATGGGACACAGCCAATCTTCCTTAACCCCGAGCATAGACTTTCATCACAGAATTTGGGAGCATTATCAGTTACTAATAGATTTTTATCCTAAACCTGGAAAACTTCAGGCCAGGCAGAAAATGTGTCCACCAGCATTAGACATAAACCTATCCAGTTAACTTGCTTCTGAACAATTGCTCCATTTGTTGTTTCTTATTCTAGATAAAATTCGACTTAAGAATGGATCTTGTAATGTCTTCATAACTAGTCTATTCATGGGAAACACATTCATTTCCACCCAATGCAAAAATTCATCTTCAATTCATCTTTTTTTATGTTTTTTTTTGTTTCGTTCCTTTTCAAATTGTAGTCAGGATAATGTGTTGACATGTGGTATTGTGTTTCCCTGTTTCCTTTCAAGTATTGTATATCATAATCAAAAGCCATTAACCTCATAGCCCATCTTAATATTCTGGATGATGTAACTTTCGGCAGTTCCTTCCTAGGATAGAACATAAATTCTAAGGGTTTAATGATTGGATCTCAACAAAAATGTTTTTCCTAATAAAAATGGTCTTGCTCTGGTCATACTCCATACAATTGCAAGCACATCCTTTTCGATATGAGAGTAGCTCAATTCACCTGGTGTCAATGTCCTGGAAAGATACATCACCAGTTGTCCTTCCTGGGACAAAATTACCAATACAGACTGACGCCTTGCATCTGTGGTTAATGTAACATCCTTTTTAGGGTCAAAAATCTTGACCCCAGATTTTTTAGATAGAGCTTCTTTTAATTTAATTAAGACTATTTGATGTGTACTAGTCAATTCAAACTCCTTATTCTTCTTTCACAAGTCAGAAAACATTCCAGTTCTTTCAGAATATTTTAACACAAATTTGCTATAAAAATTGGTTAATATGAAAAATGATTCTAATTCTTTTTTATTAGTTGGAGAAGATACATTTAATATTTTTTGTATCAACATCAGGTCTGGCAAAGTACCATTTTCTGAAATTTGATAACCCAAGATTGTTAATTCTTTGCAATTAAATATACACTTATCTTCATTTATCATCATTCCTGCCCTCCTCAACTTATCCATTACAAATTTAGTTTTTTTGTTTCAGTTCTTCTTCCTGATAAATTATCATATTTTCTACTCTCACTGCTAACAAATTTTCCATAGCTTTTTGAAAAATCAAGCTGTCTTCATTCCATATGGTAAGTGGGACCATCTAAGTAAGCCTATGGAGGAGTTTATTGTGATTTCCTTAAATTCATCATCTATTTGAATTTGGTGTTATGCATCAATCAATTTTCAAAAATATTTCATTCCTGTCGGAGAATGTGGGATGTTTTCTATGTTTGGAATAGGGTAGGAATCTGAACAAATCTTATGATTTACACCTACTTTGTAATCTCTACAAATTCTAAAATCACCGTTAGGTTTCCTTAAAACTACAATAGGTGATTCCCATTTGCTGCCTCCAGGTTCTACATATTGAAGAATGCCTTCTTCCACCATTTTTCACAGCTTATCAACTATCATTGGTTTTATATGAATGGGAAGCCTACGGCTTTCAAAATATGATGAATTGATATTTATTTTTAACTTAAGGCCGTTTTATAGCTTTTTAATGTCCCAATTTTGGGACTTCTGTATTCGTGGCATTAAGTAAATATGTGCTATTAATATTTATCAAATCAGTTCCTACTAAACCATAACTTTTTATACAGTCTATGGCTATAATAGTGATGGTTTCAAATCTATTTTTTGTTTCAAAAGTGCCTTGAAAGGACCCTAATATTTTTATACACATTCCATCAAACTGTCTTAATCTT
Organism: Acanthosepion pharaonis; assembly: GCA_903632075.3. Classification (NCBI taxonomy): domain Eukaryota; kingdom Metazoa; phylum Mollusca; class Cephalopoda; order Sepiida; family Sepiidae; genus Acanthosepion; species Acanthosepion pharaonis. The sequence continues at coordinate 367,132 of CAHIKZ030001766.1, read as the reverse complement.
ACTAAACTTTTCTTTAATTTTGGTTTTGATAATTGCTCCCAAAAATACTTTGGAATAAAGGTTCACTTCACTTCCAGTGTCAACTTGCATTTTTAAGTCTACACTGTTTAATTTAATATCCGTGAAGGTGTTCTTTTTGTTTCTCCTTTCTATTGAAAAAACATTTGTTTGACTTTTTACATAGTCATGTATTATTTCGACAGTTTTTACATTGGTATCTTGCCATCTACATATGACTTGAAAGTGATTTTTCTTTTTGCACTTATTATGTGTCTGTCTCCATGCTGGACATTTCTCTAACTTTGATTCATGTTTATAGTTGCAATATCAGCATTTTATCATTGTTCTTTTTATCGTACATGTCTCCATAAGCTCAGGTTAGTTTTCATTTTTATTAAATTTTTCAATTAACTTCTCTTGTTGTATGAACTCAATACAAGCTTTTAAAGTCATTTGGTTTGTCTGTAACCGCTCTAAAATTTTTACTCTATGAGAGGTGTTGTATAGTCAGAGTTGAATTAATTCTTCCTCCGTGCTTATTCCCTGTTGTTCTAGTTCATGAAATTCACAATATCTGCCGGTATCTCTTAACCTTTTTATTTACATTTATATTGATCTCCCTTTAGATTTATGAGAGAACACTTTTTGTGAAAACATGGCTTATAAAAAAAAAATCACAGTGTTGATAAGAGAGTAAGGCAAAAAAAAAAATCTGAAAACTATGATGACAAGTGACTATTTGGAAATTTTTAAAATAAAAGATCATGAATAAAATATTTTAAACCATTTCTTTTATTTTTCCTTTCAAAATGATAATGTGCAATGTAATGCAGATTAAGTTTGCTATTTTTGAATAAGTGCAAGAAAAATTTGCTTTATTCTTAAATTATATCTATATAGTAAAGTATAGACTATGGAAAAAATGAGGGAACCTGTTGCTATTGAGGTCCATTGCTGAGAGAATCTGTTCTTAAACTTTTTGAATCCCACCACTGATTGATGCTAGAAAGCCAAAAATATAAGTTAAAAATAATAATGTAAAAAAATTAAATTATTTCTATTGTAAATAAAGATAATCATTTCCACTTTAAATCATTTTCAATCCTTTCATAGTAAATTTAATATATAAAGTTTGTGTGTATATGTGTATCCACTCTAAATCCTGAAAATTTATCAAATAAAGTTGGTAATCTGTCCATGTGTATGTATGTGCAAATATGATCTAACATTATAACATCAAATAAATTTAATTTTATCATTTATCTCCCAGCATATGTCTTGTGTCTTGCCTAACTTAGTACTTCTTACATAACGTAGGTAACTCATTTGTATTTACATTATTCAGACTGTTATCCTCATCTTCATTGCCATATTCACAATGTTTCAGCTGTTGTATGCTCCGGCCTTCTTCAGGTGATTGGAATTTCAAGCCGAACCCCTTATTTCATCCACCGGGGTAGATTGTTTTATTTCCATGTGCCATGCCTCTTCTGGATGTCTCAGTTATTTCCCAAGTTTTTTGGTTCCCCACTGCTGTAGCCTGGTATTGTGGCAATGAAGATGAGGATAACACTTCAAATAATGTAAATAATCATAATACCTCATCTCAGAGATATAGACAGATAACTCATTTGTATATTTAGTTTTAAAAATGAAATTTTTGTTATTTGTTATTTCCAATTAAGATTCTTTCTGGCAAGAGACCACAGCACAAGCCAAAAACACTGTTTTGAGATAGTGTCAAAGAAAGTTTGGCATATTTTGGTGTTCCTGTTGAAGATTGGGAGTTCCTAGTATCTGATTATGGCCAGTGGAGGGCTGTGATTTTAGAGGGTGCTGAACATTTTGAAACAGTCAGAGCAGATCATGAGAGCATGCAGAAAATGGGAACCTCTTCTGGCCAACTGTGGAGATGTGTGCGTCTGTGAGGTATGTGACCAGATCCTGTTGTCAAAAGCAAACTTGGTTAATCATATGAAATCTCATGAAAGCAGGTTGTTGTCCCCCCATGCCGTGCATTGAGTCCCAGGATGGAAACTTTTCATACTCCCACTGCTCTAGAGTATGCCGATCAGCTGGTGGTCTCAAGTGTCACATGAGAGTTCACAGTGAAGTCAACACCATGTCTGTTATCTCAACCAACGCCAATGCTCGTGAGTGCCAAATCTACTACAAGGTATGCAAGTCATTGGCAGGAATGATAAGTCATCAAAGGGTTCACAGACGATCAATGAAGGGAGGAGTGGTGATCATCTGACAAGATGTTGCAATCAACATATATATAGTAGGAATCAATTCTTATGTAAATATATTTCTGTGTACAGAAGTCAAAAGAAGAAATATACTTGTGCAGAAATCAAAAGAAAAATGTTTAATAAACTATACAAATTTCCTTTGGATGAAATATATGTTCAATTTTACAATTTCTTTGTGCAAGTTTTAAGAAAGGTGCAACAAGGAAATAGAAAAATTTATCTTGGGTTGTCAAAATTGACTGTTCAGTGTTATGTCAGTAAAAACTGATGGAAAGCAAACAAAACCAAAAGATAAACACAGTAAACAAAATTATTTCTCATTGGCTTCAGATGAAAATGTCAAAGAAATATTGCCAAAATAAATGATCATTTCCCTTAAAGCTGTAATAATACTGTGTGATCTCAAAAGAACACCAACTTGATTGATTACTGATTTATTGAAATTGTCATTATTTATAAGAATTTGATGACTCAAATAAAGTTAACTATTACTGAGAATAACTTTTTCATTAAAACTCTAACTGGATGAAAGATGAGATATTATGTACATTTTTATTGAATCTATCAATGAGAAAATTCCAAGATGAAAGGTTGTTTCAATCTACTTTTAACAAGTAACGTTTATGTTCAGATGGAAAGTTTAAGATTTACTACAAGCATTTCCATTGGTTAGAAAATATAAGAGAAGATTCAAATTTTTGTTTAGCATTTGATTCCAATTTTTGCACAAAAATGAGTAAGTTGAAATTGTCAGTATAGTGACTGTTACAAAACTTTGTAGAAGAGCAAAGAAAAAGACCGTATATGCATAATGGGATATCATTATTAGTTATTTATAAATCAAAACTATGTTTGTTTGTTTCTTTTTTTATATAATAATTTCACCCTAAGAAAGGTGATAATGCCACTAAGATACAAGGGATTACTGGGAGTGAAAGAAATGAGAAGACTTTAGTGAGGAGAAAGGACAATAAAAGAACATGATTCAGGAAAATAGAAGAGGGCAATTGGTATTGCATTAAAATTTTTGAAGCTTGTTGGTGGCATGGAAGCAAGAACCCAGAAGAAAGTTCCACAGGTGAGAAAAGAAAGTATTAGAATAGAACAGACAGTTGCATCTAGCTAGTTCAACAGGAAAAATGGTGAGACATAAGAAAATCACATCAGAACAATTGCCATGAAAATATCTGTAGAAAAGACAGAGGGAAGCCATGTTACGGCAGTAAAAAAGTGGTTAAAGTCAAAATGCCAGGTAAGGATCAATTGCATTACAGACCCTTTCTTTTTTTGGTTGGTTGATTTTGTTTAGTGGCATATCAACATCTATTAGTTATTTAATGCTGAAATCTAAATATTTTGAACACAATTTTATGACTTCAACTAAATGACTTTTGAACACAATGATGCCTTTAACTACAAATAAAATGTATTGTTGGTCATTTTGCTATAAAATGTATTGCTGGTAATTCATTTTGATCATTTTGCTTTAAAAATATATTGCTGGTATTTTTATGTTTTCATAGGTTTTTTTTTAGCGGTTCACTATTTGCCCATAGCTGGGACCCTAACAGGTGCTACCACCCTGGGTCAGGGTTGACCTGGGAACAAATATCAATTAAGAGGTGAATTAGGCATATTAATTTGCCAGTATCACTACATCTCCCTGAAACGTATAGGTTTTATACCTCTAGTAGTTCTTGTATTTTCTCATGATAGTTTCATTACTTTGCTCTAAATTTTTTGGCATAAGTCTCTCTCTCTCTCTCCTGTTTTTTTTCTGGGAGACCTAGATCTGTCCCGCTAAGCTGTAATCATAGGCATCTTCTTGCATTATTTGATCTTCGTCCGAACTTTCAAACTCATTCTGTCCCACTTGATCCTGCATTATTTGAATTTTGATCTTCTGATGTTTCATTCTGTAATGGTTGTTCTAATAAATCATTAACGGACAGAATCTTCATAGACATTTCCCTCATCATTTTGCTCTTCATATTCACCCTGGGTCCTTATTTGATCTGCATGGGCTAATACACTGTTGCCTTTGTTTTTTCTCTATTTATTATAGCTGTATTGTGGCCTTTTTGCATGATAAATTCTGCCCTTTCGGATTTGCTTCTTTGTTCTTTTTTGTACCACATTTTTTTTGCATTTTTGTGGAATACGACATCGTTAGCGGAGCTCTAATTTGTCTTCCCATTAAAGCTGATGGGCTTTTTTAGTCTTCCAGCCCTTTCAGTGTGGTATTGTGCGATAGCTTAAAAAAGCATGCCTCTTCCACGTGTAATAAGCAAAAACTTCTAAAAATCTACTTTTTTTTTTTTTGCTGAGAGCATGCTTTTAGTCCCATTTTTACAGTCTGCACCATTCTTTCCGCTAACCCGTTCGACTGAGGGTGATATGGGGGTGTCTTATACGGTTTACATCCTATTTTTTTCTAACCATAAATTAAGATCTTCATCACAAAATTCTGGTGCGTTGTCAGATACCAGGGTTTTTGGTATGCCGTTTCTGGAAAATATGACCCTTAGAATCTGTTTTATCGTAGAACTTTTCTTGTCTGGCACCCGGATTATTTCAGGCCAGCCTGAAAAAGAGTCTACTAAATTAATAAAGTCCCACTCCAGTAATATATGCATGATCCATATGCACCCGACTCCATGGTTCCACTTCTCTGGGCCACGAATGTAAAAAAAGTCTGTGTAAAGTTTCTTAATTCTTTACATTTTTTGCACCTTTTATATTTCTTCAACATCTCTTGAATATCCCGGTTACCATGCTTCTAATTTTATCCTTTTTTGTGTGGCCGCTACTCCAAAGTGTTTATCATCATGTACACTTTTTATTACCAATTTTCTTTGTGTTTTGGGGGGAACTACCAGATCCCCATTACAAATCACTCCATGTTCTATCATTAATTTCTGTCTTATTTCTTTGTAGGGTCTTTCCACCCTAGAACAATTTCCCCATGAGTTTTTTTCTTATTCTCGATATTATCCTACTTAGTACTGGATCATGTCTAGTTTCCAAGCCATTCTATCTAAAGACAAAACATCAGTCTCTACCCAATGTAAGAATGCATCTTCAAATTCTTCTTCTGTTTTATCTTTTGACTCCTTGTAAAATCACAATCTTGATAGTGCATCTACATGTGGAATTTGAATTTCCTTTGACATATTCTATATCAAAGTCAAAATGCCATTAATCTTATTGCCCATCTTAGTATCCTCGATGTCGTGACTTTGGGTAATTCTTTCCTTGGGTTAAATATAAACTCTAATGGTCTATGATCACTTCTTAACAGAAATTTTTTCCCAATTAAAAATTGTCGGGCTCTAGTAGTTGTTCACATGATAGCTAATGCTTCTTTCTCTATATTTGAATAATTAAATTCAGTGTTCGTTAGTCTTCTTGATTAATACATTATCGGATGTCCTTCTTGTGATAATATTCCCAATATCAAATGTTCGCTTGCATCTGTGGTTAACGTAATGTCCTTTTTTGATCAAACATTTTTCACTACTGGTTTCTTTTGCCATAATTACTTTTAATCTATCAAAAGCTTTTTGTTGTTCCTCTGACCAAATAAATTCAACATTCTTTTTTCTTAAATTTGCAAACGGTTCAGTCAAGTCCATGTATTTTGGTAAATATCTCACCAATCCCAAAAAAGACTCCAGTTCTTTTTTATTTGCAGGTGTAGCTACTTTTAGTATTTTTTTTTATCAAGGCTTGGTCTGGTGATATACCTTCTTTTGAAATGGAATAACCTAAAAAAGATATTTTACTACAATTGCTTACGCATTTTTTTTTCATTTATTGTCATTCCAGCATTCTTAATCTATTCAAGATTATATTGGTTTTCTTTTTTAATTCATTTTCATTAGTAGGTCCTATGCATATATCGTCTTCGTAACAAATCATATTTTTCATATTTTCTAAAATGGCTCTTTGAAATATAGCGCTTGCAGTTTTTATTCCAAATAGCATCCTTTTCCATCTTAGTAACCCTATTGGCATATTTATCGTGGTTACTTCTTTGAAGTTATCGTCTATTGGTATTTGGTGGTATGTCGTTTTTAAATCTATTTTTGTAAAAACGCTCATTCCTGCCAGTGCATGTAATGCAACTTCAACATTCGGTATGGGATATGAATCCGAACAAATTTGTGATTTATGCCTATTTTGTAATCTCCACAAATACGTAAATCACCATCTGTCTTCCTCAAAACTACAATGGGTGATGCCCACTTGCTACCCCCAGGGAAACATGTTCAAGAAGGTCTTGTTCTATTAATTTTCTTAGTTTTGTTACTACATTAGTACAAATGTACTGGTAAATTTCGTGCCTCATAATAAGAGGGGGAGACATTTTCTTTTAATTTTAAACTCACTTTATAGTTTAACTTTCCGGTTTTTTCCATTTTTATCTCATTAATTAATTTGGTAGAATTTATGTTAAGCACGTCGTTTCCAAGAAGTCCGTGGTTCTTTTTACAACTTGTGACAATTATAGGTATTACTTCAAATTTATCTTCTAACTCCAAGGAACCTTCAAAGTATCCTAAAGTTTTTTATGACCGACCCATCAAATTGGCAGAGTTGTAAACTGCTCTTTCATAAAAGGTGGCTTTCAATGTGTTCCCAAAAATTTTTTTGGTATCAGCGTTACTTCACTCCCAGTATCAATTTGCATATCTAAATTGCAGTTGTTGATTTTAACCTTTAGTATAATGTCTTTTTTTTTTGTTCAATTTTTTTTCTATATTCTTATTTTTTAATGTGAAGACTTCCATATTGGTTTCGTTTTCTTCAACTCTTTCAATGTTTTTCTTTTTTGAATTTGCATACTGCTTGAAAGTGGTTCTTTTTTAAGCAATTTGTACAGGTTTTTCCAAATGCTGGGCATTTTTCCCTTTTTATTTCATATTCACGTCCACAATACAAACATTTTCTTATCTTTTTTAACATGTACGTATCAGCGAATATTTGTTCGCTAGGTTGACTTTTATGATGGTTGTATTTCTGTATTAATTCTTGTTGCTGAATAAAGACAACACATGTATTTAAAGGCATATTTCCTATTTGTAGTTGTTCCATTATTTTATATCGGTGTGATGCATTGCACATACCTTCAATTAACCTTAATTGAATCAAGTCCTCTTCAATAGTCTGTTTGTCTTGTCCAAGTTTTTCAAATTCATAATATCTACTTGCATTTCATAGAGGGTGTAGATATTTTATAATTGGTTCGTCAATTTCTTGTTTCATCGACATGAACTTTGTTCTTTCTTTTCTGCCACTACCAGCCTTTTCTTGGGTCTCATATTTCTCCTTATAATCTGACTTATTTTTTTTTTGTCTTTCAAAACGTTCCAAGTTTGTGGGATATGCCATGGTGGAGACTTTCATTATTGCCTCGCATCCAGCTGTAGCCAAAAATAAATCCGTAATTTCATTTTCATTTTTACCTCCCTTCTCCTTGTTGTCTTTCAGCTTTTTTTACTTCCCTCACTAACACTGGCAGAAAAACAACAGCAGAATCCATGCATCCACATAATCTGAATCTTCTTCTTCAGAGACAAAAAATCCTATCAAGGTTATGTTTACATGTTTTTAAATCAAAATTTTTATTTATTTTTTTATGATTTAATGTCCAAGTTTTAGCACTAGTCAGAATGTGGTTTCCAATTATTGCAGGTAAATTCCTCCTTCAAGTTTTAGCGTGTTTTGTTATGTTTTGTATTAAGTCTTTTATTGTTCTAAATGTAGTTATGACAAATTTTATGTTGAATTTGGATAAATTCTTTTCAATTTTAGTTGTAATAGTTGGTGGGTAGAAATATATCAATATATTTTGATTCATTGGGTTTTTCAGGGAGGACTACTTTCTTATTTTAATATATTTTATGAGCCTTTTGTTTTGCATTGAATAATTAGGGTATTGGAGGAGCTTAAAAGTATTTTCAATGCATTTTTCCTCTGATGATTATTCTGAATTTTATTTTGTTGTTATGATGAGAATAAAAATTTATAAGATCCTTTTTATTAGTTGATTTGCAATGGGCACTAAGTTTTAGACTATTGTTAGTGTGGTGTAGCATGATATTTAGGAAAGGTAAAGTATTGTTTGTTTCCATTTCATAAGTAAATTCTATCATATATTCAACTATGTGATATGTGCTCCACTATTTTTGGAGCTGCTCCCACTCCTGCTCCCATACCCAAAATTGGAGCTGGCTACCCTCATGCTCCCCATTTTCAAAAAGGAGCCGCTCCAGCTCCAACTCCATTAAAAAAAGAGCGGCTCTTTTTTGGTGCTCCATAGTTAAAATGTACTTTCTTTCTTTCGTTGTATATTTTTGCAATTAATAAGCTGGATATGAGATATTTCGATACTCAAATTTAATAAGAACCAACATTTAGCTTGTCAGAATACACTTTACCCTTAAAAACATGCTGAAATTCCTCCAATGTAGATTTACTTATGAGGCATATGTCATTCCTAACTCCAAAAGAATTATCTCAACAAACAGCAAATTTAGTTTTACAAATTTTATCATAAACTAGATTTTAACTTTAGTAATAGTTGTTTTTCAACATTTCTGTCTTTCAAGCTGTGACAGTTTTTTCATAATAATAATAGCAAAATTGTGTACAAAAGTAAATTGTCAGTAAATTAAAAAAAAAAAAAATTGGTGAAAATTTGTCATGAAAACAAAAAAAGTTCAAACCTTCACGCCAATATCTACAGATAGCTTTTATACTCTCTCTCACACTGACACTCACACACACATACATTTCTAATAAAAAATGACGTCAAAGACTTTCTACAGAGTGACTCACTCTTTTGAAGACATTTTTTCAGACTGTCTCCTGTAACTTAAAAGAAATGTCCTGGACATCAAAACGGTAACACCTAGGTATCAAAGTCACTTGCCTCCTTACCAAAACCTGGGTAGAAGTTGAAATTGTCACATATGAAAATGGAAGCTAACACACACACACTTTCTAGCTCATTCACACTCTCTCTCTCTCTCATACATTTACCACAGATATAATAATAAAAAATAACTTAAAGAGTTTAGCTCAGATTTTCCTTTTTTTTTTCTTTTTACTGTTGAATACAAACTAATGTTTAAAAAAAATTCAAGTAATTTTGGAGCTAGGAGCACTAAGCGCAAAAACCCCGCTCTTTAGTTCCAAATAGAGCTGCCCATGCTCCACTCCGATTGAATATAAAATGAGCCCTCTTCTCTTGCTCTTTTGCTCCTTTTTGCAGGGCTCCATAAAGCCCTGGATATCTGATATTTAAATATTTGTAGGGAAAGAAAAATAAACCTCTTCCTACCAATAGCTAAAATAATAAAAATCTGCTGTCTCATCAATGCTATTTCACATTTAACAATAATTTTTATAAACAAAAATTTGGATTACCAATGTAATCACCGCAAAGTGGGGGGATTTAATATATTTTCTTAGAATTTCTTGAATCTGGTCCTTTCCAAAACATTTTACTTAAAATAATCAACATACTTCTGATATATTGACGTTCTATTAATATATCCTCGTGATACTGGTTTACCTGACCTTGTAGATAAACTAAATAAAATCAAACATGATAGAATTTAGATAGCTGGTTCTTCACAAGCCTTCACCACTATAATCAAATTATATGTATGGGTAGTCTGTTAAGTTCTAGGAGCTGAACACTACATTGAAGGTGACAAGTGTTACTCTACACACACACAAACATTACCCACATGAGTTGGTGGTGAAAAGTTTTCCCAAAATCTGACCAAATAATTAAATTTTTTAAAGTGTAGGTTGAGAACTTCAACAGACAGACAATAAAATAACTGTTATATATTAGGGAGAGCTAACACAAAAAAACATTGTGTGTGTGTGTGTGTGTGTAGGTACATTTTTGTCATGACTATATTTTGCTTGTTTGTACTATTTACAAACTGTTGGTGTTCTATTCAGTTAAGGAGATCAGCATGTAAAAAATATTTTTATTCTCAATTTTAAATACAGAATCTCAAGTGAGAAAAGTGTATGCCATACTCACCCAAAGACTGTGCATTAAAAGCAGCCACAACTTGTGGACTCAAAAGTGCTTCCAATTTGTTCTTAAGCATTTCCAAATGTTGACAGCGTTCCTCATAGTCTGGTGTGTCAATTAGCATTTGCTACAAGCAGAAGTTTTAGATTAATCACACATGGTGATACACTGTTAAAGGTTCTATTTTTTTAAAACAGTAAATGGATGCATATGTAACAATATGATTTCTCACATATCCTTAGGAGATAAAAGAAAAAAAAATCTGTTTATTTAAGTCAATTTATGACCAGCATTCGCAGGATTCATGCCTCCAGCCAGCCTTTGAATTGGCAAACATAAAATTTTGTTAGTGATTTTAGATAATCATAAAAGGAATCTTGACGAATCTGAAGGAAGACATTTGATGATTTAGTGAGAAATTGTATTGTTTGCTATTTACCAATCAGTGTCTTGAAAAGCATTTGTCATTTTTGTTGGATTTGATTGTGACCAGGGAGACAAGCCTGTGAACATAGGTGTATATATGCATACAAGTGACCTTAGATGTCATCACAGCTATGCAAGAATGAATTGTCACATGTATAACCATTGAAACTATTATAAAATAATTGTCCTTATCTGCTCAGAAAGTTTTATGAAAATTCATAGTACAAAAAATACTGAAATATACTTAATTCAAACATTCATCTAAAACTCAATTGGCTTTAAAATAAACAGAATATGTAATTTTATAATATATATAATTTCTTAATTCATTTAGTGAAGCAGTAATGTATATGTAGAAGTGTTTTATTAGGAGAAATGCTTAATTTGAATAGACAATTACTTTTAAATAGAATTTTGTCTTGTAATGGTAATAAAAAAAAACAAATGTACTACATGTTTGTATTGCTGTTGCCAGTTTTTGTTTCTTCATTTGAGTTAATATAATGTATATTTGAAGATTTGAGCAAAGTCTTCTTAATCAGTTCATAAACAGGAATGAATTTAAAAAGGTTTTATGAAACTTACCAAACTTTGCTGCATGCCAACAAGTTTGGTTGTTATCTGAAATACAAATATAAAATTATTTTTGTACTATTAAAAAATACCCCTATAATACTGTTGTGTAGGAAACCTACCACCCCTCTTGAAGATGAACTTGTCTACCAACAAAGACGTTAAATAGTGGCATGTCAAAAGACGGACGGAGTCGGAGAAGTTCTTGGCTGAGTTAGTTATAGACTACTCGGGCGATTTCTGTACCTACTTACCAACCGAATAAACCCCTTTTTATTGTTACATGTTATTTGGCGTTTGTCTTTATTAACCCCAAATCAACATCATAACAAATACTATTTATTGTTCTTTAAGACATTTTGAAGACAGAATTCTTATTAAAATTCTATGCAAAAATTTCTATTAACAAAAAGAAACTGCTTTTTACTGTCTATTCAGTCAAGTTTTCAAAAAATCTTTTTAGAACTTTTGCACACAATTAATAAATGACTAAATAAGTTAAATTTAATACTGGTTCTATAATGTTTTTTCATATTATGGCAGATAGATTTCAAAATATTACGAATGCACTGATAATTTTTTTGAATAATAGGAAATAAACATTTGTTAAAATTTGAGTTTCATTCAAATTAGTCTCATATTCTTGACATAGCTGAATGGTAAAACTAAATTTCTGTATGACAAAATTAGCTTTTTAAAAGTAAAGACATAAAGTAGATAAACATCAGTTTACAAATATCAATTTTTCTGAATTTCTTCAGATTGATAAGTGAAATAACTTCATGCTGAATTGTGTTAATCAGACAAACTGGAAATAGCATGAAACTATTCAACTTAACTTTGGTGGAAAAAAATAAAAATATTTAATAAAAATGTCAGATCCAGCTTTTATAAATTATTTTAAAACTTACTGCATATAATATTCATCTACTGATAGAAGACTCTACCTTAATAAATAAATGAATAACCACAAAAATAAAATCGAGACTGGAAAAGAAAGATGTACTTACAGCTTGGATGTCTTGGGATAAAAACACTTCTTCTACATCAGCTGACAGTGTTGTCCAGTTGTCTGCTTCCTAAGAATTAAAACAAGCCATTTTATGAATAAAAGAAATTATATTTTAAAATATAACATGCAACATTTTGCTTTCTGTTGTACATCAGTAGTCTGATGGTCAAAGCTGTGAAACTTACTTGTAAGGCATCTGAAGTATCTTTCATTCGAGACTTTATACCATCTAATTTTAACAACATTTGCATGGAATGTGCAGTATCTTGTTCAACCTGAAAATAAAATAAGTTAAAAGCAATTAGTTAAATAATGCACAAAATAAAATTTTCACAAGATTTTTAAGATTAATTAAGTGAAGTATTTTAACAAAATGTTTGGAAACCTATTTCTTTATTAAATTCATAAATCCCACTTATGTCAAGAAAATTATTTAAAATTTTTCAAAGTATTTTATATTTGGTTAAATATTTTGATAAATTTCTAAAATTTACTTTTTAATTAAAGTTGAATCAAATTTCTTCAGATATTAAAGTAAAAAACTGTATTATGAATTTTGAAATATCTTAAAAATAAAATTATAAAAGCAAACTTTAAAGAATTGTCAATATGATAAATATAAAAATATGAGAGAATGCTGAGATCATGGCCTAACCTACTTCTCAAAATCTGAGTGTTATTTTGTCACTGCAATTGGAAAGAATGGTCATTTATAAAATATCAGTATCTGTCTATATTTCTGAGATGAGGTATTATGTACACTATTTACATTATTCGGACTATTGTCCTCATCTTGTCGCCATGTTTATCACAGCGTTTTGGCCTTGTACGTTCCGGCCTTCTTCAGGTAGTTGGAATGTTGAACTGAACCCTTTATTTTACTCACTGGGGTAGACTGTTCTAGTTCCATGTGCCATGTCTAAAGGATGTCAGAAGAAGGCCAGAGCATACAACAGCCGAAACATTGTGATAAACATGGTGACAAAGATGAGGACAATAGTCCGAATAATGTAAATAATGTATAAAATATCAATTTGCAAAATACTTGCATTTATTTTTTAATCTGTTTCAGAATACTGACTGAACCTTATCAACAGAAAGTGTGGAAATTTCAAATATTGAACCATAAACTGTCATGCAGTTCCTGTTCCTGTAGGAGAAAAATCCCAAGGAAATCTATGACTGAATGATGCAAGTATCTGTTATGCCAACTTTGAGATCAAAGACGCAGCATGGTTTGGACAGCCTTCAACAGTGTTGACTAGTGAAATTATAGATTAAGTTCATGACTTAATCTTGGTCAATTAACAAATTTCAAAGGAATTGTTGAAACTTTAAAGATATCATCAAGTTAATAATTGTACAGTTGGGTATGAAGTAGCTGCTAGTCAAATGAATGCAAAAATGTTTGGTCACCAAGCAGAAATAATATAGGATAGAGATCTCCAAGTTCATTTTGTAGCATTTTCAGCAATATAGCGATAATTCTTTTGAACAACTTTTCACTATTGTCTCATTGTTACACCACTATGATCTAAAGACTAAACAATTAATGCAATGGTAGCACAATGGTCCTTTATGGCCAAAGAAATTCAAAACTAGTGTTTTCTGGATTTGACTCCTTATTCTTTTTGTATCATATTCTTTCATTTATAGAATATGACATTGTTGGGGGAATTCTAATTTTTTATTTTCATCAGTGTTGATATGGGTTCTCTAGTTTTCCAGTGTGTGGCATGGTTCTGTAACCTAAGTCTCGGCAGTCTATTTTCTCTTGCTGTAAAGATGCTATTAGACCCATTTTTATGGTTTGTACCATCCTTTCCCCTATACCATTTGATTGAGGGTGAAATGGTGGTGTCTTGTAAAGTCCACATTCTATGTGTCATAGCCATGAGTTGAGTTTTTCATTGTAATACTCTGGCACAATGATACGAGAGCTTTGGGAAATCCATTTCTTGAAAATATGACTCCTAACATATATTTCACCATAGAACTTCTTTTGTTTGACATAAAAATTACTTCTTCATTAGTCACTTTGTAAAGATTCTCTACTAGGAATGTGCTGTATGCTCCCAGGGCAAGCCTAGTCCTTGATGGCGTATAGTATCAAGAGTTTTTAGGTAGGTTTTCCTGGCTGCTCTATAACACCCATAATCAAGTTTGGATTATATCATTATCAGGTATAATTTTAAGTGTTATTTGTTGTCACCACCCCAGTCTGTATTAGAAACCATTTTCAACAACTGTATTGTATTGTTACATTTGTTTCACAGTTCCTTTATGGGTAGGATAAACATTAATTTAAAATCAAAGATGATACCCAGGAACTTCTGCTGTTACACCACAAGCATTTCTGTGTCATCTATTTTTAGAATGGGGTCATTATGCATAGTTTACAGAAGTACATACATTTTGTTTTCATTCTCGATATCCTAAACCCATTTTCAATAGTCCCTGTCTTACAATCTTTCTGTTATGCACATATTGTTTGAGCTCAAGAAACCGTCTACAACAAAGGAACTTGGTAATTCTGGGTTGACACATTCTACTATCTTATTTACTGAAAGTATACCCCCTTGGGGTGACTCACATTTTTTTTGTACTTTTGTTTCTGATAGTATACTACCAATTTTTGTTTTAAAGTTTCTATTGGTCAAGAAATTTACTACAAAGGTTGGTAGTCTAGCTTTTAATCCCATTTCTTTTAAATCTTACATAATCTCATATCTTCATGTTTTCGCATATGCTTTTTCCAGATCTACACAGATTAACTATTAAAAATTCTTTCCGAATGAAGGCTTTTCTTATAAATGTTTCTAGTCAGACTAGATGGTCTGTCATATTTCTTCTTTTCCTAAATCTTGTTTGGAGATTTGTTATTAAATTTGTGGTCACTAAATGCCATGCCATCCCGAGAAAACAAAAAGCAGAACAATTAGAAAAAAAAAATAAACAAAGTATTAACACTAACACATTCATATTCACATCTAGAGAGCATGGAGTGAGGTCAAGATTTCTGGTTACTCCTTTGGATGAATTTAAAGTTTGGTGAGAGGTAATCTTTGATTTTTAATTTGTCAAAAGTTGTCCATTTTAACAATTGGAATATACCACTTTTGGTACTAAAATTGTACCATTTACTAATTTTCGGACAAATGTAGGGGTTATGTTGAAAGATATAATTTTTTTCCATTAGAAATGGTGACAATTTAGTAATGGGTGTTTTCTCTATTATAATATGTTCTCTATAATAAATTCATTAAATGTTTTGTAGATGAAGTCTTTTAATTTTCATTGCCATAAAAAATTGATTTGAAATTTCATCATTCCTGCTCCCCACTTGCTTTGGAGTTCTTTAATGGGAGATGTCTTTGAGAAAACCCATTTGCCTGAAGAATACAGGGAGATATCACAAACATCTGGGAGGTTTCCATTTCTCCAGCCCATTAGGTGAAACATCAGAGTCTAATGGTGATGTTTAAATTTTGACTCACTGATTAAGCTTTACCACCACCTTCTAATACTTGTATGCTTGAGTATATTTTTAGGTTATGTAGTGGATTAGATTAGATGTATGATTGATTGTTTTTGGTGTATATAAATATTAGGGCTTGATGTGATCAGATCAGGCCTCTCTGACTACCTGTTTATCCCAAGTAAATGCTAAAGTTGATAGTTTTAGCTAATGACCTCTCAATACCCAGGATTGTCAACTTCTGCAAAAGGTGCTGCTGGCATATTCTACTGCTCCAGCTAGTGGGGCCCCTTTTTTCTGAATCTCTTATCATATGAATTCCACATTCTTTTATCTTAGCTTGATAAACAGCTCAATCAATTTTGTATACCTTGGTAAGTATCATTTATAAAAAATTACTAATCCCCAAAAAGGATTCCAGTTCTTTTTATTATTTTCTGGTACTGATACTTTCAGTATTTTTGTTTGATCTGGTGACATAGCCTCCTTCAAAATGGAATATCCCAGAAATTATATTTCACTGCTGTTATGTACACAGTTTTTTGTTTATTTTCATCCCAGTTTTTCTTAATCTTCTCAATATGATTTCAGTTTTCTTTTTTAGTTCTATTTTCATTTCTGGTCCCTATGCAAATGTCATCTTGATAGCACACAATATTTTTTTTATTTTGTCTCCAATGAGTTGTTCTACGGCTCTTTGAAAAAATAGCACTAGCAATTTTTATTCCATATACTGTTGCTATATATGGTCTGGTACCCCTACTGTTCATCTCAAGGTTCTTGACAAAATCCAAAGACAGATATGCAATGTGATCAGTCCTGACTTGGCATCACAATTCCAGTCACTTTCTCAGAGACATGATGTTGCTTCCCTCTATCTTTTCTACAAATATTTTCATGGCAAATGCTCTGACAAGCTACTTTAACTGGTCTCTTGTCTGCATGAATTTAAGCATACTACTAGGTTGGCATCTCAGTACCACCCTTTTACTGTCAAAATAGTTAAATGTAACTCACATCTTACTTGCTTCCCTGATAACTATAATCTTCAAAAATTTAAATGTAATGTCAATCGACATCTGATGCTTTGATCCCCCGTTCTTCTTTTTATCCTTTCCTCAATGTCACTATACCCAGTCTTTTCTCTTATTTTTCACTCTCTTGCGTGGGGTGGAATGCTTATTAAAAAAAAAAAAATCATTCTTGTCCACCTCAATAAACTTATCAGTCTGTTGATTGCTGTCAGTTCTTTGAAGTGGTCACATATGAGTATCTGGTGATAAGCTGTTTTCAAGTCTATCTTCATAAAGATATTATTACTGCTAATGAATGTAATGCTAGACATTATTACTGCTAATGAATGTAATGCTACTTCAACATGCTACATTAATTTGGGTTTGAATCTGGGCAAACTGGTTTACTCCCACTTTATAATGACCACATATTCAAAGGTCTCCATTTGCATTTCTCAAAACTATAATAGGTGATATCCATTTACTGCCACCAGGTGCAACATGTCCAAAAAGGCCTTGTTCCACTAATTTTCTTAGTTTTGCAATTACTAATAGGACCAATTGTACCATCAACTTCAATGCTTGATGGTAGGAGGGGGCAATATTTTCATTTAACTTGAGACTTGCCTATTAATATTTTAACATGCCACTGTATTAATTTTATGGAATTAAGTTTGAGTACATCATTGTGATGCTTATTACAGTTCACAAAATTATGAATATTATTTCAAATCTTTTGTCTAATTCAAGGAATCCTTCAAAGCATACTAGTACTTTATGACTGAACCATCACTTTGTTGAAGCTGTAGATAAATCATTCATAATTTTAGCTTTCCTAGTCATTCCCCCAATTTTTGGGGAATGTGCCTTACTTTCAATGTCTTCCTTTTGACTCTACAACTTGAAGTGATTCCTTTTCATACATTTTCTACATGTCTTTCCAAATGCTGGGTACTACTCTTTCATTCTCTTGTGTACATATCCACAATATTGATATTTGTCTTTTGTTCCCTTTAATAAGAATGTATTGGCAATTTTTAAATCTGTCAACTTTCAGAATTGTTGAATCTCTCAATCATTTCCAACTGCTGTATAATTTAAACAAAAGCATTCAAAGACACGTTTCCTAATTGAAATTTCTCAAAGATTTTGTATCAATACTTTTCGTTGTGTAATCCTTTGATAAATCTCATCTGTATCAACTTGTTTTCTATTGTCTGTTCTTCATTCCCAAGTTTTTCAAAATCACAGTACCAATTACTCTCTCTTAGCTGGTGTAGATATTTAATGACTGGTTCACTGGGTTCTTGTTTCAAGGGACACAAATTTTGTCCACTCTGTTTTTGTTAGCATGTTCCTTACTGTAAGCTTGTGTATATATGGTAAGCCAACTTAATGAATAAGTGCAAACCCTGAATTTTAACCTCTCTAGAAAAAAATTAAAATACATGATTTTTAACTTCTTCAAAAAAAATACTTGTGTATAGTGCAACCCCCTATTTTTTGTGTAAAAAACTGATTCATTTTATACCTCTTTTAGATTTGTTATCTTTCATCTTCATTGTTCTAGTGCTTGCATCAAACCATCCCAACAATGTGTTCACAAAATCCTGGCTTCTCTAGGACTAACAAGCATTCTATTGGTGACATCATTTTTGTTTACTTGGTTAAGGCAGTGGAGAACTTTCAGAGAGAAATTAAAAGGAGATAACTGATAACTGACATCCATTAAACATGGTAAGTGGAACTAGAACAGTCTACTCCAGTCAGCGAAATAAAGGGTTCAGTTCGACATTCCAACCACCTGAAGAAGGCCAGAGCGTACAACGGCCGAAACATTGTGATAAATATGGCGACAAAAATTCACAAAAAAGCTGTTGAATGGAACTACTATAATGTGATAAGAAAAACAGCAATGATAATAATAGTAAAACAAAGGAAAAAAATAGTAATCATAGAATATATTAGTTTAAGCTTAAAAACATCTTATGTGAAGATGTATGAACACTATTAAAGTTTTCATTTTTTACTTTCATTTCTAACCACATGCAAATGTATCACTTTCAAAATGTGTCATCATCAAAAAAAAGAAAATAGCATTTCTAGAATTTCCCAAAAATATAATCAGAACTAAATATTTAGGCATAGGTTGTATTTGATATAAATTTATCCAGTTATGAGTACTTTAAAATATTAGTCATTCTGTCCAACACAACTCATATCACTATTAGATGTATAATGAAATTATAAGGAATTTTATTAGTGTAATGTTGTATAAATGTAAGAGTTTGATCATTTGCATATGGATGTGAGACACTCTATATAGATCTGGGTAGTTGTAAGGGAGATAGAATTTGTCAGTAGCAATTGTGAGCAACTTGTGAATACTACTATTATACATCACAAAAATGATGTCACCAATAGAATGCTTGTTAGTCCTAGAGGACCCAGGATTTTGTGAACATCATTGTGATAAATATGGCGACAAAGATGAGGACAATAGTCTGAATAATGTAAATAATGTACATAATACCTCATCTCAGAAATATAGATAGATACTGAATTAATTTCATATGTACCAAATAAACTATTCTGCCCTTTTACCTTTTCAATATCCTGTTTCACCAATCTCATTTGGTCTTGTAGAAGAGCAGCCTCTTGACGCACAGCTTCTATTTCTCTCATCACTCTAAAAGACAAAATAAATAATTTTCAGTTCCAGCCTTTCAGTAAAAAAAAAATATTTTAACAAAAGTTTTCAGAATATACTTTATTTTAATTAAATTACCATGATCAACAATTAAATTTAATACAGAAAATTCAAGTTTAAAAATAACATCTGTATAATTATAATCTTTTATATATTCGATGCAATGAGAATGAATATAATATATAAATTCTAACGTTATGAAATCAAAAAGAATAATGTACCAAAAGTTGCATATAGTCCTATTAAGTACTGATACAAAAAATTGGATTCACTTCAACGGTTTTTTGAGCATTAGGCATCAAAGATCATAGACAAAAATGCACTGAAAAATCCTCGATTTTGCAAGATTTGGCCTAAATATTGATGAGAAAACCAAAAAATTTCAGTATTTAAATCAGGGAATGTTGTTATTTTATTTTATCAAAATGAAATAAAATGTAGAAATTATAACTAAACTTCAAATTGAAAATCTGCCCCTCCCATTATCAGTGACGACTTTGAAATGCTGTTTTTTTACCTCATGAATTAAGCAGTAATAGGTGAATACACTAAAAAATTGATTTTTTGTATTATGAATGAAAATACAACAAACAAATTTGGAAAAATAAATAATAGTTTAATAGGGCTCAAATATCTCCATATAAGAGCCCTTAAATGAAAATGATGGTCTCAATTTCTGACACAAAATTTTTGCTATTATGTGCAGGTGCCTTGCTTCAAACCCATACACAGATTGGGAAGCTTCTGTTGTTAACTTGAATGCCCGTTCCATGCCTTGAGAATGTGAGGGCAAATCTGGCAAGTCAAGCTTCATACCATTTAATAATTTAAGTTCATTTTCAGAAAATTCTTCTGTGAGTGTTGGTTCACAAACTCCACTTAATGACAGATCTATTAACTGTCTCCAGTGCATGACTAAAATTCATAGTTGTGATTCTTTTCAATTTTTTCTTGGCTGGCTCCCCACTCCTGAAAGAATATAAAAATGAATTTCAGTTATTTAAAAAAAAAAAAATGCACTCCATACTGCTTTAATATTTATGATGAAATTAGATAAAATCCTTAAAATGATTCTATAAATCGGCATAACTAATTTAGTCAGTTTTATATTAATAAATATTTACTTACCTAATGGCCAAAGGTCTTTTTATAGTTTCTTCCCTCACTTCCAGTTCATCAGATTTGACCATTGTATATAAGATATTTTCAGGCAGTAAGGCAAAAGCATTGTATTGTATATTTTTCAAAGTGATCTGTTGGATTTCATATGGTTGCTTCCTAATCCTTATGATCATACTGAAAATATACATTTGCTGATTGTGGAACTTGTTATCTCTTTTAATTTTGAACCAGCAAATGGCATACACATTCACAATAAAATTTATTAAACTGTAGAGTTTGGTTGAAAGATTTCATGGGTATGCACCACGAGTCCATAAACACATCAGCCTTGTTTTATGGACCAATTTTCCATGATGCAAATCTAGAGTCCACCTTACCTCTAGAAATACCCACTGTATATTCATAAAGGAGTCTTTGGTCACAACTAAGGGTATCTGTATTTTCAATTTTAAAAATATAATTCAGATGACTGCCAACAGCTGAAAATGATATTTGGGGTAAATTATGGTAATCATTTGCACATAATTTACCCAGTGGACTATTGAATGTGCTAGGGCTTTTTGTGGTACCATCAACATGTTTAAAAAGAGCTCTAAACAGAAGTTCATTTTGGTGCAAGGAGCAACCAATAGTGTGAAGATTTCTGTTGTTTTCTTTCTAGAAGTGCAACAAGTCCACCTTCACAGCCTGTATTGGCATTAATGTTGTCAACAAGGATAGCTCACACTGCTGAATTCATGCAAGACATCAGTCACTTGCTCGGCAAGAACAGTACCAGTTGTACTAATATTAGGAAGAAGCCTAATTTCCTTTTTCCATATTTTTATATGCACTTTTATCTGTTGGTCCAAGATGGAAAAGTGGCATTCTGGTCCCTTCTTTCAAATCTTTCACGGTCTTCCATTGGAACCTGAAATATCAGATTTTACTTATCTTTACATCTAAACAGATTTTCAATTCTTTTATTTTACATGAAAAATAAAATGGAAAAAATGACATTTTATATTTCTTTAAATATTTATAAAAATATGAAAATTGATTTCATTCAAAACATTAATGATTTTAACATTACATTTCTCCATCAAAATACAATAAAAAAACAAAATAGAAAATAACTTACACCCTTTTCATCAGATTTGTTAGTCTGGCAATTTTCTTTAACATTAGGGTTGTCATAACCTTAAAACTGACAGTTTGCATGAACAGGACAAAATACCAAATAACATATCCAGCTTTTCCTTCCAGAATTTCTTTTGGGCAGCAAGGAGAGATTTCCTATTTATTTGTTTTGCCCTCTGGAAGCATAGAATTTTCACCTTGTTCACAATACTAATTTCATTTAATAGAGGCAAACAGGGATTAACAGCCTTCCAAATATCTATTACATCTTTTGCTATTAATTTACATATATCAAAACTTGAAAGGTGGGGATAAGTATTCATTAAAAAATAATTATACTGAATAATTTGTTGATAAATTGGGGGCTCTGTTTTATCTAATAGTGAAGGTGGACCTGAAAATTTCATTGCATCTTTACTGCGAGTTAAAATTGCAGTGCTTTTCCCTGACATTTTTTATTAAAATATCTGAAAAAGAAAATATATGTATTATAAGAAATTACACAAATAAATATTTTTTTAAATAAATTTGAAAATAAGGTTTGAAATACATTAAATTTTAAAAGTAGTGTTTACTTACCTAAAAGTAGAGTTAGTTCTGAGATTAGCTTGTAAACAGGCTTTTTAATAAAACACACTAACTTTGAAAATATAAACAAATTACAATAATTATAAAATTTGTATTTTTTTAAATGGTTAAAAATATTTTTGAAGAAAAATACAATAGTGCTACCTAAAAGTGTAAACAGTAAACAAAAATAAAACAAACTTACAAGAGGAGGTAATTACTACCGGTTTATATGGAAAAAATATCCAGTAAATAAAACGGCGTTTGTAAGTAGTTATTTGTATTTTAAACTAAATATTTTAGTGTGTTTTATTTTTTATTTTTGGTAATTTCATTTAATTTATTAAGATAATAGATGCTAAAGTTAAAAATATTCATTATTAAGCATATTTTCTTATTTTCATTTTGTTAAGATTTGGTTTTAATTTAACCTATACATGTTTCCAGTGACACCGATATAATGATAAAAATCACAATTTATTTTGTCTTTAAGTTGATTGCTCAAATAAATACAAAGTTTTGAAGAAAAATATTTTTGTGGTAATTTTTTACGTTATTTTGAAACTTTCCATCAGTTATTCTTTTTACAGTTCCAAAATCAACCTACCCTAATATATATATATATATATATATATATATATATATATGCCAAAATTCTGTTCTGGTTTACAATGAAAAACAGTGGACCAAAAAGACTTCCAGTGATAATTTTGATATCTCAGTGGGTTCTTTAGATTCTGCTGAAGCCTCTGACCTGGTGGGATTATTTCTTTTATTAAATTTAAGTGCCTAGATTTTGATAGTATAGGATTTTATAGAGATGATGGCGTATTAGTAGTTAAAGAGTCTACAAAAATTAAGGTAGATTGTATTAGAAAAATGATCCATAGGATGTTTAAGGATTTAGGTCTTAAGACTATAGTTACGACCAACATTAAACAGGTAGACTTTCTGGATGTCACCCTAAATTTTAATAACAGCTCTTTTCAACTCAATATGAAGGTTAATTCTGACCCGGCATATGTACATCCTAATTTCAACCAGCTCATTTCTGTTATTTAACACATACCCTCCTCCATTGAATTTAAGATAAGTACTAACTCTTCTAGCAAAGAGGTTATTAATAAACATAGTGAATTTTATAATTCTGCCCTTAGAAATAGTGGTTACAAGGGTATCATTATTGAATATAGAAATTATGCCCACAATAAGAAAAGAAGATCCAGGAAGATTATTTGGTTTACTCCCCCTTTCAACCTAATGGTTAAAACCAAACTAGGACATAAATTTCTAAAACTTATCAAAGAAAATTTCCCCAACCCCGAAACTAATCTCAGTAAAATATTCAATTGTAATACCCTTAAATTAAGCTACATTTGTGCTGATAACCTGGAAAAAATAATTAAGAAACATAACAGAATCTTCAACAAGTATAGGGACTCAAAAAACTTGACTATTCACCAGGTTGCAACAAGTAAAACTAAGTATAATGACAATAATAATAACTTGCGCAATTGTAAGAATCCCAATAATTACCCATTACAGAATAATTGTTTAAATAGTTCTCTAGTTTATCTTAGTACAATTTATACTCTAGAAAACCCTAATATTAAAAAATTTTACATTGGAAGTACTGTGAATACATTCAAAGAGCATTGGCATGTACAATATTTCAACAATAGTAATCATGAATACAAGACTTCATTGTCCAAGTATTTTTGAAGTTTAAAGGAGAACAAGACACTTACTGTTAAATGGAAATTAATTAAGAGAGCTTGAGCATGTAATTTTCTATATGCCCCTTGTTATTTATGTCTTAATGAAAAATTTGAAATCATTAGATTTAAAGACAAGATCCATCTATTAAATCAAAGGAATAAACTCACTGTTAACTGTAAACATAGCTCAAAATTTAACTTACTATAGAGGTAGTAATATTTTTGACGATAATGCAATGCTACTGTAAGTTTAGTATGTTATTACTTATATTATCTGCTAATCCTCCTATTTATGTACATATATGTATGTATACATTTATTATGTTCTATGTGTGTACATATGCGTGTGTGTATATATATATATATATATATATATATATATATATATATATTTATATATGTTTGTATTTATGGTTGTTATATATGTGCTTTTTTATATATTTATTTTTTAAAACCATATGTATATTAATTGTATTTTTTATATATGTGTGTGTGTGTGTGTGTGTGTGTGTGTATATTTATATATATATTTTTAATAAACGTAAATCATTTTTACAAATTCATGAATTATTCACACAAAAAACAAATGCAAAGGTTAATGATTTAATTGGCGAAATCATTCCATTATGTAAACAATTCTATTTAATTGATTGCACGTTTATTAAATTAAATTAAAATAACTGATCCAAGTGCAATTTTTGGATAATAAGTGCGACATTACTGTAATTATTGAACAATATAGTTCATACCACTTTGACAGAAAATTTACCAGTAAAAAAATTCGATTATCACCATATTTGTAATGAACGCACAACTGTAAAAATTTAAAATCAAACTCAGCGTTGCTACTGCATCCAAAAACAATAACTCATTTCCAATAGCATTTTCGGATACAAACAATACATATATTTTCGTTGTCCTTTATTACTGAGAGAAAAAAAAACACAACATCTATTCCATACCTTTTAGATGTCTGTAGGAACAGACGAAAGCTTGTAGTAAAAATAAGAACTAATGCAGCAGAAATTTATAGAAACAAGGATCTTTTCATTCATAACAGGTTCGGAGGTTTTTGTATATTATTTGAATTGTTTGTGACGATGGATTTCTCGCCAATTAAATCATTAAACTTTGTATTTGTTTTTGTGTGAATAATTCATGAATATATATAATTTGTTTGTTTATACTTATATTTATATGGGTTTATTTACTTAGATTTTTGTATCTGTGCTTGTATGTCTGTGTGTTGGCTTATTTTGGTGTTTTTATTTGTTTTTTTATGTTGCTGTGTAGATTGATATATTTGTATTTATTTTTGTGTGTGTGTATATATGTGTATGCATATATGTATGTATAAGTATATATATTTATGTATGTATATATTTGTATTATATTTATGTTCTTTATGCATTATTGTAACATGTGTGTGTGTGTGTGTGTGTGTGTGTTATTTGTTATATGTTTTTATCTGTTTATGTTTTATATATTTACTATCATTATGTATATAAGTATATATGAATTCATTTGTATATTTGTATTTTAATGTTTTCATCTTTTCTTATATTAGCTTAATTTAATTTTATTTTAAGTGTTGCATTTTGCCTGGACATTTGAATTTGGTGGTTTGGATTTTTTTATGTGTGCGTATGCATATATATTTATTTTTTCTGTCCATTTTTGTATATTTAATTGTCTTTTTTTCTTTGTGTTGTTCATTGCCAAATATTTGTTTTCTTATTCTACTCCTCTTAAATTTTATCTATTGAACCCTCTTTTTATCTATATATCTTTGCCCATGTTAGTAATATTTTAATAATCTGTTTGCATTCGTTTACTAACACTTTTAAACTTGAATCATTGTGGGTGTGTATATGTCTATGTCTTTATTTATGTGTGTATGATTGCTTATATATGCCTTTCATTGTATGTACATGTTGTCTGATATATTTTTTTTTGGTTATGGATATCTAATTCTTGTTTCATCTGTGTTTTTGCGTGTTTATATATCCAAATATATATATGTATTTGTGTATTATAATCTGATTGTGCATGTATTGTCATTTGCGATATTTCATCCTCCCCTGCCCATATAATCACTTCAAATGTATCTAAATTGTGATGATGTTTTACATCCCCATTAGATTAAGGTTTATTCTGAGATTTTGGCTTTTCAATTAAAACAAAATAAATATATGTATTTTTCCTCAGTTTCTTCTTTAAATAATTTTATAATATTTACAGGTTTAATTTAAAATTGGTAATTTTTATTTTTCAATTTTTATAGTAAAATTTAATATTAATTAGTTAGAATGATTTCTAGTTTAGTCTGACTTTTAACATTATTTTGAGAAATAATTATAAAAAATGAAAAGGATTGTTGTCAAGTTTCTTAAATTTTCATATACTTGTATTTTGAATGGTCATTGTAGCTTATGTAAAGCGTTTCCCCTATGTTGAGGGAATGTTGTTTGATTTTAACCTTTTAAAACTCTTTTGTTCTACATTCAACATCATCACTATAAATAATTTGAAACAAAAATATATATTTTTTTATATCGTTTTATAACATGTTTATGTTATTTTTTTTTAATAAATTATATATATATATATATATATATATATATAAATGCATTCTAGTAAGATACATAATCTGGTGTTCTTATAGATATTTTTATTTTTACAAAATAGTGTAAACAATTTAAATTTATACAGCATTATTATATATTATAAATTAATTGATTTAAAATATGTTTTTTCACATAAATATATACTTTATCTATCCAAAAAAATGAATAAAATATAAATTCATCAAATGACAAGATTTTCAATGAGCATATCAATTCCTATAATAAAGCTAAAAAACCCAAAACTTTTAGAAATAATAAAAATATAAAACTAACTTATATTAAAAATGAAAATGGAAAATATATAAAAAAAATTTGAGAAAAATAGAATACAAAGTAGAAAAATAATTTGGTATATAAATACAACCAAATGGTAAAGAACAAATTAGGACAAAAATTCCTCAAAATTAATAGTCAATATATTTTCCTAGTGAAAACTAACTAATTACTATCTTCAATAAAAACACACTAAAAAATTGAATTATATGTATAATTAAACTTAGAAAAAAATTATTAAGAAACATAATGCTAATATCTTAAATAAACACTTATACAAAAACCAAAAAATTTAGACAATGGAAAAATAAAAAAAGATGAAGATAAACAAAAATTATGTAACTGTAGATACCCTTATAATTGCCCTCTACAAAATAAATGTTTCACAGAATCATTAAAATACCAATGCAATATCTTTTCGATTGAAAATCCTGAAAACATAAAAATATATATAGGTTGCACTAGCCATGAGTTCAAAAAAAAATTCAACAACATCAAAGTTCATTTAGGATAAATAAATATAAAAATCAAACATCTCTCTTGAAAATACTTCTGGCACCTAAAAGAATTTCAAATAAAACACCTACAGTAAAATGGAAGTTAATAAGAAAAGCTAGAATATGTAGGTCATTAAATGATCCATGTCCTTTGTGCATACATGAGAAACTATATATTACTAAATTTATAAAAAATAAAAATTTACTGAATCAGAGAAATGAAATAGATATTTTATGTATTCATTGTCAAAAATTTTCCTTAAATAATATTTAAAAATAAATTTAAAAAAAGATTTACCTGGTAATATACATACTTATATTTGATGTGAAAAAATAATTTTATATAATGTAAAACAATTCTATTACATTTTAGGTGTTTTATAAATAAAAAAAAAATATAATATTTCTGTTAAAATTAACAGTGAAAATATTTTAAATTGTATTTAAAATTGTAGTTAAATAAAATGTCTTCTAACCTAAACACCTCTCTAAAAATACTACAAGCATAAAAAGAATCCAATAAAACACCTACAGTAAAATGAAATTAATATGAAAAATAGATGTAAGGCATTGAATGACCCATGTCCTTTATATTTACATGAAAAAATATATATTACTAGGTTTATAAAAAATAAAAGTTTACTAAATCAGAGAAATGAATTAGCTATTTTTGCTATCATTGTCATAAATTTTACTTAAATAATATTTAAATCTAAATTAAAAAAAAAAAAAAATTGTGACCTGGTAATATACATACTTGATGTGAAAATAATTTTACATACTGTAAGTAATTCTAATACATTTACTTATTTTAAAAAGAAATATAGTATATTAAAAATTAAAAGTGAAAATATTTTTAAAATCATAGTTAAATAAAAAATTCTAACCTAAAACTCCCCAAAAATCTTTAAGTATACAAATAGATAAAAAAAAAATATAAAAAAATTTTTGCCATTAACAATAAATTTAAAAAAAATCCAGACGACATGCATTTAACGGATGTCAGAATTCATTGAAAAAATACATCCCTACCCCTACCAAAACCTAACTAATAACTGATACAACAAAATACAATATAATGAACATTTAAACCACCCCTTGTCTGGATGAATGGATTTCTCTGTATCCTTGGAAATATGAATTATGAATTTTTGCTGTATTTTAAAACCCAGTAATTTTAAAAATAAGTTACTCCAAAATTCGCTTGAGGATGAAATGGAACTAATGTCTTTAAATTTAATTACAAAATTAAATTCTATAAATTTTAGCTTCCATTTTTGAAACAT
Source organism: Acanthosepion pharaonis (assembly GCA_903632075.3). NCBI lineage: Eukaryota > Metazoa > Mollusca > Cephalopoda > Sepiida > Sepiidae > Acanthosepion > Acanthosepion pharaonis. The sequence goes on along the minus strand of CAHIKZ030001766.1, from coordinate 338,394 downwards.
GGTTAGAACTGTGTAGAAAAAAAAAAACATTTTAAATCAATTAATATATATATATATATATATATATATATATATATATATATATATATATATATATATATAAATATTTGGATTGACAAGATCATGAAAATTCATCACCAGTTACTCTTGGGCAATGTAAAAGGGAATAGTGTCCTGCTGGGACACATACAACCACTGTCTTCGTTAAGATATCTAACACAATGTCTACGACCATCACAATGTGGATACCTTTGCTGGATTTGCACATAGCCACTTGTCCTGTGCCCCTAACTACTTTCAGGAAGTTCACTATCTTAAAATTGCTGTAGTTGGTTACTAGTGCCATTGCATTTTCATTTCTATTGTCAGAAGTTGTTATCACTCTCAATACATCTGGAATAGAAATGTTAAAACTTGGCATATGCCACATCAGTCTTCTATTTATGTCCCACTAAAATATATTCTCAAGCACCTGGTGCACTTTCAGATTCTTATATATATATATATATATATATGTGTGTGTGTGTGTGTAGGCAGCATATCTTCATTCAAACATGTTTCATTGAATAATATAGACATATTGTGTCCACTTATTTTTATACTGATCCTTTCCAGTTCTCTCATCAGTTTCTTGATGTTAAGATGAAATTCATCAAGGAAGACGCTGTAGTTTTTCTAACCCAAATACTTTCAACCTTTTCAAACTCTGATCTTCAGGGGATGATTTTTAATTGCAAAACACAAACTTACTGTAAAAATAATAAAATTCTGCATTCTGTTTGTCGTTTTAATTAACAAAAACTATACCAAAATTCCTTGATGAATTTCATCTTAACATCAAAAAACTTATTTAGACAACTGGAAAGGATCAGTATAGAAATAGACACAATAAGTCTATATTATTCAATAAAAATATACATCTTACTTATTATAAAACGCAGATTGTGTGTGTGTGTGTGTGTGTGTGTGTGTGTCTGTACGTTTATATATTGGATTGGATTGGATGTCCTTTTTTTTCAACCCATTTCAACAAAACTTCACAGGACTAAGTAAAATTACCTTGCGGTGGTTCTGACAGCGCCAAAAATTGGAAAAAATACAATTGTTTTTGCATGAAATCAATTTTAAAAACACACAATAAAACACGATTATGTCGCCAGAATGAAAGGGGGACAACTCATATCGAGTTATACTTATTATAAAACCCAGGTTGTTTGTGTGTATGTGTGTGTGTTCGTTTATATATGGGATCGGATTTCCCTACATTTTTCAACCGATTTCAACAAAACTTCAATTTTTTTTTTGGCAGGTAGTGTTTCTTATTGTCTTGCACACTTTTTTTTTATTTTTACATTCAGAATGCTTTAAAAATTCCATTTACAAGACAATTGTTTATAATAAAATTCGATTAAAAAGACAATGCTTTTGTTTGAATGTTGACCAATTTGAGTTTGACCAAAAAAAAAAAACAAACAAAACAAAACTAATTAAGACATGCGTGTCCGTCAACCTTAAACAATAATCTTTGTCAATTTTATTTTTCAGTCTTTATGATGGTCGATACTTGATCTATCTCTTATGGTTACATCCCCGAGCAACGCCGGGCTCTAATGCTAGTGTATATATATATATATATGGATGGATAACATTTTTCATGGGAAAAAAAGCAAATGATGTTTAATATTTAATGTATTATATTTAATGTGTGTATAAATATCAACTTATAAACTAAATACAATTTCATATTATTGTAATTGCTAGCAAATGCAACACTAAAAAAAGCTATGGTTTCAATATTTTCTCACAGTAGTTATTTAATTGTATATATGCAAATATCTAATATCAAATCAGAGTTAAACAAACAAGTTTATTTTTTAATTTGAAATTTTTTTAAAATAAAAATACTTACCTGGGAAGATTTTGTAAGGCTTGTTGACTGCAATCTTCAATTACATTATTCACTTCCTAAAAGTGAAGAAAAATATAAACATTCCCAATTAATTGTGGCCATCTATCTGAATTTCTGGGGTGTCCTTATCTTTTTGTTTATTTTTCTGTTTTGGCCATTGTGTCCCTTTAGCCTTCTCCATGTGTCTGTTGATCCAGGTAACCTGAAGAGAATTTCAAACTGAACCCTTTATTTACTATAGTAATGACTTAGGGATTGAACTCATAATTACTATGTCACCAAATTCTCAAATCAATGCTTTAATCCAATAGGCTATTCTTCTGTGGGACAATCCTAGAACTTTCACAAAGCTTGCTAGCAACAAAAACATCTGACAATAAGAAAATTGGTTTATAAAGTATAAAAAAAATGATATATGATTTTAGAATCAGACAATGCAACATTTATTCTTTAAAATTAGTTTGTAAAAAGTTTTGTTTTATGAGGGTATACTCCAAAGATCTCAGCCTGATCCACTTCACAAAATCTGAAAACATCAGATTATTGATGGGGAATCCCTTCTTGGCTGGGCAGAGAACTTTTCAGTACTTTCTTCATGTATACATGTTTTGCCTCCTAAATACCTGTTTGTCTCATATGTGTGCATACCTCAAGACAGCCTGATAAATGCCTTATGTTAATTAAGACTCTGAAGACAAAATCCTGTTCTTCAGCAGGCTTATTAAAAGCCAAAAGGGTAAAACTAGAAAGAGAAATAAATATAAACTTGAGACTAGTTTATTCTGAATAACAAGTAAATAAAAGGGTAAAAAGGAATATGACATAAGCAGCCAGAGAAGTAAAACTGTGTCTCTAAATGTGTAAAAGAATTAGCAAATATCTTGCTTACATGAATATATATAAAGTTTGCTTTGATAAATTCTCAGAAAGGAAGAGGGTTAAATGAAGTTACAGTTTGGGAACTGTGAATACATGGTGAAAAGGATTCTACATAGAGAGATACAAACATAAAATAAATGTATAAAAAGTGGGTACCTTAAACCAATGCTCAAAATAATAACCTGACATTAAAGGAGACCAGTGTATTGAGAAAAGGTTTTAAAGGTTACATACTCACAACCTTATTGTAAGGGGTAGATTTAAGAGGATAAGAAAAATATGATCTACATGCTTGGGCCCATGCTTATTGTGCCAGTTTCAGGGGTAACAGGATGTGCTAAAAAATGGTGGCTAACCTAAAAAGTAACTGAACTGAGAAAAGGGCAAACAAAAGGGAAGTAAAACAATACAGGTTTGTACTGTGGCAACTATATATATATATATATATATATAGAGAGAGAGATTCTTTCTTTTAAGACAGAGTTAGAAAGAGACAAACACACACATAAAGACAGGCAGACTATGTATAAGATGCATTTTCCTAAAATAAAATATCCAAGAGATCTTCATTGCATTCAAAATGTCCAATGTGTTAGTATTATCAAAGGGCAAAATGACAACATAAAGCCTGAACTGCATCATAAAGATATAATAAACTAAAATCCATTCCCCCCTAAATGCTCACAAATTTTCATATTTGACATGTGATGATGGTATTTTTTTTCCCTTTTCTTAGGTGGTTCTCTGGTGGTCAAAACAATTCTTTATTGAATCAAGTACTTTGAGTATAATCTTCAGGATTTACACATTGATAAATAATGAATGTCAGTGTGATTTTGACTATACAGGTAAAACCAGTCAGAAGTTGGAAGTTAGAATAGGTTAGCCTGTAATGTATCAGCCAAATTTCAAAAAGGTTAATGTAATAATTTACATAAGTATCTCAATATATCTGGGTCTGCTATAATTAAAAAATCCTGTGTGCCTCATTCTACACAAAAGACAAGTTCTTTGTGGTAAGTAAAGTGCACTTAGAATTCTATTTAAAAGCTCAAGAGATGATATATGTCAAATCCCGGCAGCTCTTCCTTTGTAAGCAGAAGGAGTGTTTTTTGTGCCTGAATATTGTCTGTCTTTGATATGTATAAGATGGAATTTGTGAAAAATTTATCTTGGTAGCTCAATTAGCAATGAAGTTATGACCATTCAAAGTTTGTTCATTTTCTGTTTTGTGTGCCATTGGGTCAGAAGCCAATTTCAACAATGTATAAAGATGCCAACTTCAGAGTAGTTAAAAATCATTGTAAATGCAATGTTATATAGGTAGTCTGGAAGTAAAAGATATATATTACTAATAGAATCAATAATTATTAGATCAGACCAGCTTAAACATTGGGAATAAGTGCATGCTCCAAATTGAAATAGTTAAAGCACAACATAGAAAGGCAATTTTGTCTATTCATATTATGAGGTGCAACAGACACAGCAAAGGGAGTGATGATGGTCCTTCCTCCTTCCAGAGCTTTCATGGATGACATCACTATTCTGGTACCATCTATGGTCAGTGCTGATAAACTGCTGCAGCACTACTATAAGCTCTTCATATGGGCAAGAATGAAGGCTAAACCCAAGAAAAGCCAGAGCTTATTACTCGGAGACTATGTCAAGGAGATTCACTTCTGCATTGGGCTAACATCATTCCGACAGTCAAAGAGAAGCCAGTGAAGAGCCTTGGAAAGCTGTACAAAATTCATGATCAGCACCAAGGTAAAGAGGTGCAGAAAGTATCACTAGATGGAAATGAATTCATTGACAAAACTCATCTCCTTGGCAAACTGAAGGCTTGGCGCTACTAACATGATTTGCTGGCCTGGGCTTCTGTGGCTGTTACAGGTATATGAGATTACTCTGTCTTGGATTAAGCAGACATGACAGTGTATCAACAAGTACCAGCGCAAGTGGCTTGAAGTTCCCCCATTTCTCCACAGTGGGACTCTATACCAATGCCAGAAACCTGTAACTTCCCATCTCCTCATTGGTGGAGGAGTTCAAAACCAGAAAAGTATGCCTTCACATGACGATGTGGGACTCAGCCAATGAGATCATCCACCGGATACAGTTAGATATCAAAATTGGTGGTTGGCACTAGAAGCCACCCAAGAAGCAGAATCCAGATTGTGAACCAAGGAGATTATGGAGGTGACCCAAACAAATTGAGCTGGTCTGGGCAGCACAAGCAACAAGTTTTTCTCCAAACAGGGTCCAAAGGGAAAAAGACACATGGTGATTGAGGAAGTCAGGAATTTTGAGGAAGAGCAGCAAACAGCTACTGCTGTTTCTCAGCCCAAACAATGTGCTTGGACTACCTGAAGTGATATTGATCCAATGAAGCTATCATGGAATACTCTGATTGCAACAAAGTCATTGACACTATCATTCCTCCTGTGATTTACCTATGATCTCCTACAAATGCGACCAACCTCAAGTTGTGGGAGTACACTGACATCGATGTTTGCACATCATGTCAAAATGATTGAAGCACTTTACGTCACGTGCTCTCTGCATGCCCACAATCACAGCAGATGTATACGTGGTGTCATAAAGTGCTGAAAGTGGTGATGGACTTAATCAGTCCACAGTGTGAAGCAGTCAACAAACAGCTTGTAATGGCCAGAGAACATAAGATCTGTTTTTACAAGGAAGGTGAATGACCTGTGCGGTAAACCTAAATAACATGATGCTACTAAGTGGGACCTGGGATTAGGGAGTGTTAGTGGATTTTAAAAAATCTCTGTAATTTCCAATACAAATCATTCAGACAGATGCACACTCAGACAATGTAGCATGGTCTGATTCAAAGAAGTGAGTCCTCCGAGTAGAATTAATGGTTCCATGGGAGGAGAACAAGGAAGAGGTGCACGAGCATAAGAAAAACCGCAATGAATTGCTGCAATCTGACTGCATGGAAAAGGGTGGACATGCCATGTGCTACCTATTGAGGTCAGATGTTGTGGATTCCTTGGACATTCAATCATTTCCTTCCTTTTGAAGGTGGGCATCACTGGCCAGTGCCTGAAGAGTGCTTCACATCATCTCCAGACAGGTATCGAGTTGGATCTGATCAATATCTAAATAAACAAATTTAATTAAAACCAGGCTCACAACAAAATGCTACTTCAGGCATGAAACATACCTGTTTAACTTCCATTATACATCATTGATAATGGTCACTATGAGCGTGTTGTGTTTTGTTTAAGAATCGAAATCAAATGTTTTTATTGAATGCAACATTAGAAAATCTGACTTGCAATTACATAAAAATTGCAGAGACTGACATGTTTACACTGAAAAACAATACCCTGTCCAGTGGCAAAAGCTGCAAGTGGCACCAAGGGTGGCAGTACTGCCTTTAACCACTGAAACTGTGTTACCTCCCTTGATGAAAGCAGGGTATTGCATGTGCTTTCACACATTGTAAGTAGACAAAAAAAAATCAGTTTCATCTAAAAAAAATTAATGTCTTGCAACTTCTTGCTATCATTTCGAGCACAATAGCGATGGAGCTGAATTTACATTTCAATCTTTTATGGACCCACACTGCCAAAGTTAAGCTGAAACATGTATCCAGCTTCATTTTTTTAAGAGAAAATGTAAATAAATTTTCAATCCCAAGGATTAGAAAAATATTACCAGCCATAAATGTAAATGAAATGAATGACCATTAAAAGAAACCTAGACACTTAAAAATTTTATTTAAATTTTTTATAGACAAACATGAGTGTGAAATTTAAAGCACTAAAAATATATCCAGTTTATATATTTATTTTATATTTTATAATATGAATTCTGTTTAAAATTTTTTTAAGAAAATGTGTAAAAGTGAAAATGATAAGAGCATGACTGTTTGGACAAAACACAATGAATAAATACTTTGTCTGTTTTTAAAATGTATCATTAAAGAAAATATAAGGACAAAAAGATTTAAACTGTGTAATATCCTTCAATGAAACAAGTCTGATTTAAAATGAAATTCAGTTGGTGGTGTTCATTCACTCGATCAGCAATACACATTTTGATCTGTTGGACACCAAAAGTTTTGCATGAAATGAATGCAGTATACCCTCTTTTTGATTTGTATGTGACTCAAGTTGTATGGGTGCAGAGATATGAAATCAACTGATTATTAAAGATGAGACATTGCACTACAAGAAGGTGCAATTTTCATTGTTAAGTGTTGAATTTCTATGATATTTTATCCACTAAAGTTTTCAACTTAGAAGTATTTTGTAAAAGACAATGTCAAGCCCTATCTAAATTGATGAGTTTCCTTCTTTTTTTTTTTGAGATGAGGCTATTTTGATATGTGCAAGAAGACACAACTCAAAGTGCACCAAGTTTGAAACACACCACTATGACATTGTCAAATTGGAAGATATGCTGCCCGTCCTTGAAATAGTGACATAATTTAAAGAGATGTAGAATAAAAACTAATCATCATATGAGAAGGAATTGTATCTTTATAAAGAGAAAATATTAAATTTTTTACGTATTAATTTTATCAAAATAACCTAGAAAATGAAGGAAATTTCATTTTTTTAACACATTTTCGTAGGGCACTTTGGGACACCTACTAATAAAATTTAAAAACAAATATTTAGGATTAGGTAAAACAAAGTAAATCCAACACTCACTCTGCTTTGACCCTGTTACTATGCACATATGCAAATTGATTTTGTAACCAAACACCTGAAAGAACCATGATCCCAGAAATAGAGGGATCCACTATAGTTCCAGTGAGTAGTTGTTCCAACCTGCAGAGAAGAGTCCAGATCACAATTAACCAGGATCACCAACCAGACATCCAATCAGTGAGACTGTTTTACTTTGTATGTCTAAGGAGAAAACTTGTGTTATCTTCTAGCCACTTAATTCCCCAGTAGTGAAGACGTAACAGTCAAGTGCCAATGAATAAGCGGGAGAATAAGGAATCCTCTTCCAGATAGCAACTAATTTGTGTATAGGATGAAAGAGATAAATCCAATTACAATGGCATGCCATCACTACCCCATTAAGAAATTTTTTTTTCAGTTCAGATTGTAAAGGGACAATGTGAACAGAAATGAATAAAAAAATATATAGGGAAGACATAGGTTTGTGCATCTTAGTATTTGTATACACATATATATGCCAAACCACCCATATATATATATATATATTTCCCTACATCTTCACAGATATACATACATGTATAAAAAGACATGACTTTATAAATGACTGAAAACCTTTTGGGGTTATTATTCAAATATCATAAAATGAATATTCATTAAAAAATTTTTTTAGCATTCTTCAACTCACTGAAAATAAAAGAATGTTATCCTATTATAATTGTGTTTCTCCCTTCATTAGTTCAAATGACCATTATGCCCTGCCAATACCTCATGAATAATGAAGTATTCTATTTTGATTGTGTGGAAAAACAAACACATATTAGTGATGCTACTTGGTTTCAGTGAGAAAATGAATGAAAGAAGGTAAGATAAAAGTGTTTAACAGCTGTTTCAGTGAAATAGAAAAAAATTGTCAATTTCAAATCTTTTCATTTGTACCCACTTCTTAAAGTAACAATCAGCACTCATATTTATGATTATTCTTGCAATATTTTGTTCAAGTTGTTAGACTCAAATATTTAACAATATGATAGGGAAATTTTCTACAGATATTTTGTCATAGAAATTATTCAATCATTAACTTAAGAATTAAGATTATTAGAAAATGAAATAGGAAAACCATGAAATTTTCACATGTATTTCTAGTTTAAAAGCTATTATATTAAAGTTAACTATAAAATAGTAAACTTGTCCCAGAATTGTTTTGAAAAGTCAAAGAAATTTGCAAAAAATTACTTCTAATAATGCCATAAACAAAACATGTTAAAGTTGCTAAAAACTAGTGTGGTGTCTCTTCTGTTTTAAGATTAATTTTTCTTACTAATGTTGATTTAGGGCAATACATATAAAGGCACTGATATGCACTGAAAACATATATTTTAAACACATTTTTCTTTCATAACTTACCTGTATAAACATCTGTAGTTTCATAACAAGTGTGGTGGCATATTGCTGAAAAGATAAAAAATGATTTAGTTATAAATTTGTATTGAAAAAAAAATGTATTTTTAGTTAAAACTCAACAAATGTTATAATGATTAATTCAAACCAATAACAATTCTGCTCTTTTCATTAACTTCATTTTCTCTAAGTTAACAACCCCTAGCAAAAATGATGGAATTAGCACACTTAGAAAATGTTCACTTGAGTTTTTTTTATTTAGCAGTAGTGAAACTAATCACAGATAACTTGAAAATCATTTTTTATTTAAATAGCTGAACATTCTGACTTCATAATATATATCATAAACTAGATTAAATTATTTAAATTAATGGTATAATTTTTTCCAAGCAATACAGATGGAATAAGCCTTTATTGAAAGAAACATTATGGATTTCATTGATATTAAAATTAATATTTAGTTGCCCCTTCTTGAGTTTTTATAACAAGTTTAATTCTTTCAGAGATGGATTTCATATTTTTCAATATTCTTTATCAAAGTGGTTCCAACTTTTCTGAATGGCAGATGGATGAACCATTTTTTTCCTAATTTCCACCATAAATCTTTAAATAAATTTAGATATGGACTGTTTGATAGTCATATTGATTTTATATACCTAATTTTTGCTCTGTGACAAGATGCATTATCATCCTGGAAAAAGACTCCATCATCACCAAACCAATTTTCTATCAATGGAATGAGAAAATTAACCAGAATTTCAATATACATTGATTGCTGTGGTAATAATTGCCACTCCCTGGTCCTTTAAATGGCATTCAACCTCTGTATCATAAATTACTTGAGAAATTTACTTGTTTTCTTCAGGCAATCATCTCTATGTTTCATTTGAACGGCATCAAACAAAAGTTCCAGCATCATCACATTGGCCAATGCATATTTTTGATTTATCACTGAATATCACTTCATCCAATCATTGGCACACCATGATTGTTTCTCTTCCAACCACTTTCTTCTGTTTGTGTATTAGTGCAGATTTACATTTGGCTTTTCGGTATATAAATCCCATTTCATTCAGCCAATTTCTTCCAGTTCTGTCACAAACACTGACTACTGTTTCAACCCATTTGCTTTTCATTTCTATTGTTGTACATTTTCTATTTTCATGGCTTATTACTTTGAATTTATTATCCTGATGTTTTGATGTAGCCTGGTACTATGTTTTTGTGTTAAAACTATCCTATTCCATAATATTTTCCTTTATATAACTTGGAAAAAATGATACCATTAACTTAAATAAATTAATCTAGTTTAAGGTATATTTTATGATTTTAGGATGTTCAGCTATTAAATAAAAATGTTTTGTGTTTTATCTCTTATTGGTTACTTATTACTAAATAAAAATTCTAAGTGAACATTCTCTAAGTGTGCTAATTCCATAATTTTTGTCAAGGGTTGTAGTTCCAAATGTTTTTTAAAAGTGAATTCTTAATCTTTAACTGAAGAACCAACATCTACTAATCACATATCAGAGAGGAGTCAACAAGTAATACTCATTTCTTGAGGAAGGAGCATTCAACACAGACAATTATCCTTTTGTTGTTACATATAAGTCTGTAAATCAGACAAAGGAATATATTTTGAGTTACCTTTTTACAAATTTACCCATAAACACTTAAAATCCCTTTTGTCAGTGTAGTGGAAGTGAAAGGCAGGATGAACTGCTGGCTACCTTCAATAAGGCTGCATGTCCCTGTTGATCAAAAAGACAACACTTGTGATGCATATGCAGGAGAGGATGGTCGGTGTGAACCCGAGAACATCCATTTGCCAAAAACATGGTTGCAGCGGTGGGCTGTGTGGTGTCTAGAATTTGTTTATGTAAATGATTCATGTCTGCATAGTGAGATTACCAATCTTTCTGGGCTCAATATAAACAGATGGATTTTCTGTTTAGTAAGTGAGTCTCCAGTGGCATTACTATTGTATGGAATGTCATGATTCTGGTTTCCTTTTTGTTTGTCTTCACTTTCTGTGTCCCAGTTATGTTTGACCTTTGTTTGCTCCATCCTGCATGGAATTCTCCATCGCCTCTGCTGTAGACATGTCTCTGTTTAATTTGTTTTGCTTGTCTCCAGTGCTGCTGGTTATTCCGTCCATCCTCATTTGTGTTTCGGCAACAGAAAAACAACTTCAGTCAGTTTATTAAAATATGGGTTATAATGTGGTGGATATTTATGATAATTTAAAGTCACTAGATAATTGCTTCTGATTCACTGTTAATATTTGTTGGCACTAAAATAAGTCTGTATTCTAATGACGAAAGAAAGCCTTTATTTTATGTAATTTTTCAATATAATTTCCCTTCTTATAAAGACAATTTTATTGCTGCATATTAATCAGATAGTTTATATCAGCAACAAGCTTACCAATCCACCTTCATAAGATCAAATTACATGCACTAAAAACTGTACTAGGCTTGACAAGTTGACAATTAGTTATTTATATGTTTGCTGTCACACATAAGCATAATAATTATTCTAAAATTAAACTGAGTATTTCTTAATTAGATTAATTCACTGAATTATAAACTGAAAAATATCTCATAATCTGAGATGAAGTATATTTTTTTTAAATAATTCAGATTAGAATACTCATCTTCTTTGGTTTTGTCAGGTTTCAGCTGATGCATTTTTTGACCTTCCTTACATGTGTAGTTGCTCTGATAATTCGCAAATACGCTTTTAAGTAGGCGCCCAAGGGAGTCATCAGTGATGTTTTTGACTTGGTTCATCAGGAAGTTTCGGGTCTTTCAACATCATACTCCCCATCACCAAATCGACCCAATCAGGGGAGATCAACCCCTGATTCCCCCTTCCAACTAAACGCTAGCAGCCACTCTGGCCTTTTTAAAGAATAAGAGGAAGAAAGACCACATATTCCGCACATCTGATTGGATGTTTGTAACAACCAATCCAGTGCGCTAAATATCTTTTAAATGGCCTGCGGTGGGGACTGGCTTCTTTTCTTATTTCAGTGGATTGCGGTTTCAATATTTTTTACTGAGGAAGTAATCTTAATGTTCCTAAATCTTCTCCTTAAGTATTGTATGATTTAATTCTTTGCCGTTTTTATTTTATTTGTACTTTTTCTTTTTCTTTTTTCTGTTTAATATTAAACTCAACCCAATTATCACATTTTATCGTTTAGCCTGTTTCTTAACATTATTGCATGTTAACTTTTATTGGATTAAAAATTAAAGATAATAATTGTCCATAAACATGGTGTATATATATATATATATATATATATATATATATATATATATTTCCCGTACATACAAAAATGAAATAAAAGTACAGTAAGCACTATAATATTCCTTAATAATGATTATATACAAATTTGAAGTCGTTAAGTATAATAGACGACGAAATGATCTTGAAGTATATCAAGTGGTGCTTGGTAAAAATGGCAGCAGTAAAAATGGCAACGATAAAAATGGCAAAAGTGGATAAATAGGAAAAAATGGCAAAAGTGGATAAATAGGAAAAAATGGCAATTCGACAACAGAAAATTATGACCGTTCGAGAAGGATGGGTCTAAGCTCCCATCCCTCTAGTTTAAAATAGAGCTAAATCCCCCACTCAATATTTAAAAATAAATATTTTTAAATAGATATTTACTCTAGTGGGGGGGGAGCTAGGCTCCTTCTCCTCTTGTTTTAAATAGGGGCTAAGTTCCCGCTCCTAGTATTAAAAACATTTTTTTTTTAATTTTTGATGTCGATTTTTAGAAGTTTTATTGGGGGGGGGGACACTAGGTTCCTACTCCTAATTGCAGTAAAGCACAAATAGCGTGTTTAAGTGAATTTGATGACTATAATTAATTTTATAATTGATAGCTGACATTAGGATTAGATGTGTGTATATATATATATATAGAGAGAAATATATATATATATAAGTGTATTAGTGTTTTATATATATATATATATATATATATATATAAAATATATATGTATATATATATATATATATATATATATATATATATATATTAGTGTTGGGACGATTAATGGGAATCAGGGAATCGGAAAAATCGCAAAGGTGAAGGTTAGGAATCCCATTTACAGATTTCGTATTGACTCTCAGAGTCTAATATAATTATTTTATTGGTAAATTATGGTAAATATTCTAGAGTTCACTTAGCCTATTCCTCAGCAAACCTTTTGAATTTCTGTTCACACCTATTTGCTAAATGTCTATATGACGCCTCTCAGAGACTTCACACTTGAGTATTAAAACATTGAAACCGAATCAGACAAGATTTTAAATTTTACTGGCACCAGTCTGACCCTATCGTTGTCTGATAGCCTCTGAAATAATTAATGTTTTATTGGGGGTTTTTTTCGGTTTCATCAAGTGGATCTATAATTGTTTTTTCCTAAAGTTTTTCAGTGTGTTCAGACGTAATCGCCTAAAAAGTAAAATCTCATGGGAGGGGGGAGCTTTAGCTGAATATTCTTTTTAATTTAATTTGACAAACTTCTCATGTTTTTCCATTATGTATTGTATCTAAGATTTTAATAAACTCATTGTGAGATATTCATCTATATTTTTTTCCTTTTGCAATTTTTTTTATTTATCCATTTTTGCCATTTTTACCTATTTATCCACTTTTGCCATTTTTACCGGTGCCATTTTTACCTATTTATCCACTTTTGCCATTTTTACCGGTGTCATTTTTTCCATTGCCATTTTTACCTAAATTCATATCAAGTATTAACGAAGCTTCATATTATTTTTATATATATGTATTGCTTAAAACCGCTGACAATTAAACTAATAAAATAAAAATAAGATACAAACAAATATTTATATGGTAATGATCGAGAGAAAAAACACTATACGTGGTTATGATTCCGATTTAAAATATATAAAAATGCGACATGTTTGTATGTGAAATTGAAAAAGACAAAAGGTCTTACTTTACGTTCGAATAAAAAAGAAAAAAAAAGACAAAAAGGTCTTACGTTCGAATAAAAAAAAAAAGAAAGAGAATAATGGACAATGTCTTAAGAGATGTGTCGCGCCGAAACCACTAAAAAGTTAACTTAAAAAGTACCGCGTATAACATGGGTTTAACATAAAAACAACATATTTACAAATAGCACAATTTACGAATTGACGAGATATATTCTTTGGCTGTACTTGTACATATCAATTCGTATATTTACACACATACTAAAAAAAAAAATAAAATAAAATAAGAAAAATAAAAAATAAATTAAAATAAAATTAAAAAAAAATTAATAAAAATGTTTACAATATTGCCATGTTGCAATTATATTAATTAATAATATTTACAAATTTGCCCGGCTTGATGATTATTTGTTATATTGATGTCCAAGGGCTATCACGCTTAATCCATAACCATTTTGCTGTCCTTTCTGCTGTATTAGTTATGGTCTGGATCGCCTTTTCTTTTTAATGCACCTACTACACCAATGTCCGTTAGAGCTTTGCATAGGGACCTTGCAGCCGTTTCCTTCTTACACCCACTTCGATTGGCAAACAGCTTGATTTCCACCCGTTGTTTTTTTTTCAGCTCTAATTAGTTCGTCATATTTTAACATCTTCCGTTCGTGGGCTTCTTCTGCATGCTCTTCCCAAGGTACTGTCAGTTCCCACATTATTACTTTCTTAATGCTATTTGAGAAGAATACTAAATCTGGGCGTAAAGATGTTTGCTTTGCACGATGTGGTCCGGGAATTTTAGTCTTTTCCTTAAATCGACCCTTAATTCCCAGTCTGTTGCCAGTGACAGTGTATTTGCTATATTCTTTGGCTTTTTTTTGGTTTCTCCCCAGCTCTATGAGACTCTATGGCTCTTTTATCTGTGTTTAAGGTATTGGTGCTGATGGCCATGCTAACTATCTTTGCTATATCTTTTAGGATTTCATCATGCCTCCATCTATACCGGCCTTCCGCTAGTGCTGTCTTACAGCTACTTAAAATATGTTTTAGACTTCCTGGACGCGAACACAAATGGCATAGTGGTGATTCTGTTTCATACCATCAATGGAGGTTGGTAGGACTGGGAAGGGTGTCATTATACAGTCTGGATCAGGAACTTTATGTTGATGTCATTGCTCCATATATCCGACCATTTGATTTTCCTGTAAATCATGGATTCCCAATTGGTCCATGCACCTTGTTGCCGTAGTCCTACCATCTTTGCCACCCTGATAAGTAGATATTCTTACAAGCTTTTGTATTAGTGATGACAATTGAAGATAACATTTCTCTATAACATATTATAATTGCAAAATGGATATAAAATTATAAATATTACCACTGGAGAATTATCCAAAATGACTTGAACCAGTCAAGAGATGTCTTAACAGTTATGTTTACAAGGTCCAAATGTCTAAGGAAAAATAATCTGGTTATTGAGTAACAGGGTATCTATAAATGCTAAATTTGTACTTTCTTGTTAAAAAATATATATTAAAATTAGTGGATAAAGATTACCGATGAATTCTTTCATTCCTCAATTATTTTAATATTTATTACATTTCAGACTCTGTATCAAAAGCAGAAAGAATAAAAGAATCATCATGTAACATTAAGAAATTTTAAAATTCAATGAAAATTTTTGTGTATATTTTTTCTTTTTATATATTATAAATCAATAATATAATTTAACAAAAATGCAGAAATTTATCAGAGCAAATACTATCTTATTTTTTAAAGTTTTCTAATTTAGGGAAAATTTTTAAAATCAGCAGGTATTTTCCAATGAAATTAAACTGATTTAAATAAATTGATTTATCCTTTTAAAATATGTAAAACCTTTTCTCTATCTGGCATTTTACTGAAATTTTATAAGTAGCTATGGGTTTATATTCAAATGTATTTCTTATTCAAGGAAATGTATAAATAAACAAATTCTGTCATTGTTGCAAATGTTTAAAGTGCTTCCAGACGATAGAATAATGTAGATTGGCTTATAATTTGGCAAAGTACATACTCACATCTTTACTAACAACAGGATCCTTGTGAGATTTAAAGGCTCCATTAACCCATTCTTTCACTTCAAAGTTTTCATCCAGAAATTTTGAATAATCCTAAAAGCAAAGATGAAAAGGAATCAGATATTTTGCTCTCTAAATGTATTAACAGTATATATATATATATATATATATATTACAATAAAAATTATCAAATGATAAATATCTTAAGGTAATCAAAATCTTTCATACATTTAATATGAATTTTAAAAATAATGAATTTTGGGCCATTTTTGTCAAGAGTTTAGAGCAGTAAGATATATTTTATTCAATAATTTTAATTTAAAATTAATATGCCACATGAGTAATTTGACTAAAATAAAGTCTATTGCAGTGCATAAACTTTTTTCTTTTAAATCTACTCAAAATATTAATATATCTCTTAACTTTTCAACTAACCTAACTGCTCTAATCTTACAAAACAGTGAATAAAACTAATATATAAGAAGCTGGATGAAGAGAAAGTTTAGGATAATTAAATATTTTATAGGCTAGCTTATTGTAAAATAACAGTAAAGGGTTTTGTTAAAAACGTCAACAATTCAGAAATTGATGATAGTTTTTATATGTATAAAGGTAACACATGCTAGCATGAAGTCACAAGTCATTGTGATCAAGGGTTTGAGTAATTATACTAGATTATGCACTTTCCACCAGAAACTGTAATTAAAGTATTCTCAGTATAGTTGTATGAACCACAGGTTGATACTGTGGGTGCTGAACAAACATAAATGCACCTGAGCAGGCATCTACAGCAAGGATTAGTTAGCCACCCTAGCAGACAGGAATACTCAGATATGTGTAGCCAACTTATGTAACAAATATAACCATTACACAGATACTTTATACATTTTTGAGCATAGTTATTTTTAAATATTTATTAATTTCAAAATAAATCCAAATCAACCATAACCATTATATTTTCCCAAAATAATCAAAATAGGAATGTGTAGTAAAGTGTAGTAAAAATTATTAAAAGAGACTTTTCTTTTCTGGTTTCTTATAGGTCAGGACATTTAACATTATTTTTAATAAAATTATACCATACACAAGTACTAAAAAGGTTAGGTTAAGAAACAATAAGGTGTCGTGTACCGTGTACAAAATTCAATAATTTTAAAAATAAAATTTACTGATTAAAAAACAATATATCACTTTTTGCAATAATTTTCTATTTTCTTTCCTGAGAAATTAATTTCTGCTGTAACAATTGATGTTTACAGTAGTTTATTGCTTTTTGATGTTTTTCAATGTTTTTTTTTCCCTCTTATTAAGAGTCTTAACAATTTTCGTACAGCAAACAATGAATTACCTTATGTAATAAAATATATTTCTTTAACCAGCCTCATATTTTAAGCCCTCTTTTGGATTGAAAAGTTGTGCGCAAAATGAAATGAAAAATGCAATGATTTATTTTTATTTGCATTTTCCAAGAGGAAAGCAAAAATCACTACCACTTTTACAATAAATCAGGGAATTTTCAGCACTTATTCATTAACGATTGAATTGTTTACTGAAGTTTATTAAAAAAAACATTGCGAAAATTTTTGTCGTCGTTTTGACTCGAGTGTTTATGTTTGACTTATGAACTTGACTTGTTGGTACCTTGCTTTGCTGTGTTTAAAAATTGTTTTTCGCTTAGTGTACTGTAAAATTAGAAATATTTTCCAAACTTCTGTGAATTAATCCTGGAATTTACTCATTTTCTTTGAAACAAGATATTTGATTTTTAAGAGATTTTTATTTTATTTTTTTTAATTTAAAAAAAATCGGATCCATGATAAGATAAATTAAAATTGATCGTAAAGAACTTAAATGTTCTTCACGGTCAATATGTCTTAAAACCTGATTAAAATGTGTAAAAAACGGTAAAATTATTTTTCTTTCTTTTTTAGGCTATTATTTTTCAAATAAAAAAAATCAAAAGGAAATATGTAAAATTATTTTAAATGCGTATTTTTAAAGTTATTGTTTTTAACTGAAATTTAACAGTACCTAAAAAAAATGAAATAACTTACGCAAAGAAAAATTCCATGACTATTTATTTTTCAATTTATATGGGATCATTAATTGTGTTATTTTTGACTCACAGAAGCAAAAAAAAAATAAAAATAAAAAAAGATAAAGCCTAAAAAGCCTAAAGGGAATCTCTTTTGGCTTCTGTGACTTTCCAACCACTTTTGGTTTCGTAGCTTCACTATTTTTTCATTTCGTGTTACCGCTTAAAACGACTTTTGCATAACACTAAATTTAATTAATTCCCATGGGGTCAGAATATGAGCTTTCTTCAAGGAATATAAAGGATGTTATTCAATTGAACTGCCGAACTTAAAAAGAGGGTTTAGAGAAATATGCAGGATAAACTAAAAAGATTTTTGACGTGAGAAAAACATCGAGATTATGACATTTTCTTTTGTCAGTATAAATCCTAATTTTAAATTTGTATAATTTTATTCATATTCTAAATAACCTGAAAAATAAAATAATGAGCTTTTCTTAGGTGCACTTTTAAAGTCAAGTATAATTTACCCGGTAAAAACTCTAAATAAAAATCGAAGCGGAAAAAAGCATAAAAATTCAAATCTGTCGTAATTTTTCAAAAAGTCAAATGTATTTTCCTAATTTTATTAAAATCTAAATAATTTTTAAAAGACATAAAAGTAAACATTAGTAGACTCAAGCATACACGGAAGAAAATACATGGGCTAGAGGCACAAATTTTTTGTAACACGTAAGTTTTACTCATTTCCTCCACTTTATTCTTAAATAGAAAGTTATTAATTAAAAAAAAATTACTGACCATAGTTTTAGAGATTTGACTCAATCAATACTACATGCAAAAATCGCCCAGGTAATAAATAACGGAATGTTTTCACCTCAGAATTTGGACAACGACACGTCAAAACACAAATGCAGCCATGTTTTATCACGTGACAAAACCCAAATTGGATATGGCGTCTGCTCAACATGGAATTGTTTTGTTTTTTTTCGCTTATCTTTTTCACAGACTTTCACTTTCAGATAATTTTATTTTCGTATTAATGTACCAGTATTTTTGTTTTTGTTTTTTTTTTAATACTAAACTAAAACAGACAAAAGAATCTAAAATAAGTCCTTTAATGGATACCTTTATTTAGATTTTCAGTTTCTGTTACTAAAGAAAAACTTTTAGTTTTATTAGTTGAAGTTAATAAGCATCTTTGAGGTTTATTCACTTTTTTATTGCTTGTTCTGGTCGCATTATTTATATAGACCTGGGGAAAATTCTCAAGCTATGGATTGAGTTCCACATGAATGAAAGGCCAATGTTTAAATATTTTTTCTCACCTTGCTTGAATAAGAAAAAACATTTTTGGACAAGATAGTTGCAATGAAAAATAGATTCTGAACTGAAAATTAAGAAAATTAGGTTTGGATTCAAGACAGACTTTAACATCTCAACCTAAACATAATCTTTTATAGAAAAAGATTTTCTCTGTGACTGGTAGGAATCAAATGAAATACTTTATTGCTAATTACTGGAACCCGAATAAATTATTTTTGTGAGATGTTACAGTGAGCAATTGGCTCAGTTGAATAGTGCATTGGAACAAAAAAAGGAGGAATTTTTTTCTGAGCAAAGAAATTGAGTGGTGATTTTGTTGCATGATATGCCTAATTTCTTACTAGAAGTGATACAATCAAAAATCGTAAGAAAGTTGTGGTGGATGGGTTAATTGTGTGGTAATATTTGTTGAGAATAGGTTGCGTGTCAATTAACTATTTCCACCAACATCAGAATAGAATACAAAATTCAACTGAATTGTTTTATAACGTAACAATAGATTTATTTAGGTTGGCGTATAATATGCACAAAAGGATGTCCCTTTAACTTGGAATATTTGTACCAGAGTTCATATTATGAACAAGACATTATATTAGAAACTGATAAAACATTTATATACAATAAACGATATACAAATAGAATATAGATATGTGTTATGTTGGCAAATGTGTATGATGTTTTAGGTTTCAGAATGTCTTTCTTGTAAGAGTTCAGAAAGTTCTTAAGAAGTAATTTACCTTTCACTTTAATATTTTTAAGGTCGTTCACAAATAGATGTTTACTTAATAGATAGTAAATGTAATTTAATTTAGATAAGCAATATCTAAGAAATAATGTCCACAGAATTGGTAGGGTTGAAATGTTAGCGAGTCAGCGTTGAGGTGTTTTTTTTTGGCGGCAAAGCCTGGTTTCAAATGATGTGGAGTAAGTTAGCAATTCTCTGTGGTGCTGTCACTGACTTTCTAAAGTTGGTTAAAGTTCTGGAGTGATTTCAGAGTTTGTTAATGTTGGTAATTGTCTTTAACGTCTGGTCAGCAATGACTGAGTCGGTGAAGGTTACATCTTGAAACTTGGTAACTGCTATTCGAAAGGTTCACACATGTTCGGTTTATATAATGGCTGAGTGGCTCCCAGCATATGAGCGGGAAAACAGATTGGTCGTGTGCAGGCGGTTTGATTGGTCGGAACTGACCAATCAGCAAGTCAGATTGGAGGTGATTGACCAATGAATACTTGTTATATTGTATGAAAGTAGAATTTGGCTTACCAGATAGGAAAAGTATTGATGAAACAAGTGTATATTGGTCGGCAGCGGTAGCTGGTTGACTGCCGGATGGGAGAATTGTCGGAGACAGCAGCTAATTGATTGATGACGAACGAAGATTTGTCGGGTCAGTTAGGACAAATCCCTAAACAGGACCGAGTCAGTGTAGTGATACGACTTCCAGGGCAGATCAACCACATAGGTGGTGTTGTACCGAAGTGTAGCACTTGACAAAGTCCCTAAACAGGGTCGAATCAGAATAGTGATACGACTTCCAGGGCGGATCAACCACAGAGACGGGATTGCGCCAAAGTGTAACACTTGATGAAGCTGGAGTCAGAGGGGTGATACGTCTTCCATGGCGGATCACTCACGCCGAAGAGTATTCTCTCGATGAAGCACTGGAAGCTCACAAAGGTAGCGTACTACACTTTCCAGGCCCCAGGCCAAGCAGCTTGGATATTTATTGTACAAAAGTACAAATGTGTCACAAGGGTAAAATTGGAATGCGTGGAGGCAGGTCTTCATCTGGCTTACTTCTAACTTAGCTAGCCTCATTTATTGACCCAATTGTTCAAATATTGTTCCTTTCACCAAAGCATCTCATCCACACAACACTGCCATACACATACACCACAATACCACATCCACTACTTAATCCCCATATACACAGCTTTTTTTTTGGTGGGGGTGGGGTAATAAACACTGAATCCTCAGTGTTCGTGATATAAGATTATTTACACGACTAAACAAAACTAGTGTTAGTAAACGGTCCCCCACAATCTAAACATGGCAGAGATAAGAGTTACCTGGGCAAAAAATACTGCGGAAATAAACGAAATTACACATTCGAAAATGAAAAGCATTCCACAGTTTAACTAGAAAACTGAAAACTCTGCCGTCTAAATGGGGAGGGAAGGGGAAATGAACCAAAAAGTTGGGGGACAAAAATAAAGAGGCCAATGACCATTCACACCCTAGCCAAGTTAAAAAAACAAGTGAATTAAACAAAATCAAAATGACTGACTCAAACTTATCCCTACACGACAAATGTTTTAAGTCAGGCGACCAATATCCTTAAGCCTATGTCACCTCCAGATGCCACTCTAAATTAGCCCCTCTCAAGCCAACCAAACTCAAAGCATTCAACCACCTTTCACCAAATTTCAATGAAGAGAGTCGCCTCCTTTTCACTCTAACTTGACTTTAAGCTGGTGCATAACAAACAAAACCAGTTGAGAAGAGGAAAACTTCTCACCTCGATGAACTTCCTTCTGTCGCGTCGTCCAAATCACAACTTGCATAATGCCGAGTAAACACAAGAACACATAGTATTCATTCCTCTTCAATTGCGGCATAACATTGCTAGATATGGACCTGGCTTCTAGGACAAATGACTTTCCACCTAGAACGTGGACCATGTAGCCCTCAATCAGTTTGCACAATGGCCGAACGACGCTGCAGTTGAAGAAGATGTGCCCCAAGGACTCAACTGCCACACCACAGTGCACGCAATTTGGCGTAACTGCCAAGCCTACTGCACAGAGCTTTTTACTGACCCAGAGGGCCTTCCGCAACACCAACCACGTGAGTGATGCCTCGTCGTTATTGAGAGACCACCACCCGAACACCCAAGGCCACAGAGAGCTAAACTCCCTCCTTGTCAAACCAAGCTCATCCCTTAGAGTATCTCAAGTAGCCCCCTGCACTAACACCCGATATAATGCCTTAGGAGGCAACAGTCGGGTATCAGAGAGGCCTTCCTTAACCTGAAGTCTTTCAGAGTGCATCGACACTCATGATAGAAGGAGCACTAGGCTTGAGGAATATGACGGGCATCCTCCTCGCCTTCATGCACACTTCTCAAAGACAGAAATGCTTTCTTAGCATCTTTCTTCCAGAAGAGGCCATTACCCTCATCTTGCTGACACATTCGATCCAGGAACTTAAGCTGCAAAGTCTTTTGACAAATCTCAACATTGTGTTCAAGTACTCCCTGGCTAGAGGGAGTAGAAAACCGTAGATATAAAATTACTCCCCATGTTGTTCGATGTTTGGGAAGCGCTGCCTAATACAATGCTCACAAGGTACGGTTTTGGAGTCAACCATACTGGCCAGTCATCCAGTTTCTTGCATGCTGCTGGACTTAAATCTGCAAGATCAGGGATTGTGATGGTTAAGGTCGTTTTTTTAAGGAGCGTCTAATGGCGGCCGCGACAATATATACAAAAATAGTCATAAAAATGAGAAACAGCAAGATGTGGAAACAAAAAAACAAGTATTATTTATTATCTGGTTGTTATATGGTGTTGGAGACATGAGAGACAGTAATACTGAGTAAAATTTGAGTTTAGGGTCAAATGTAGATCAAATATGGATCAGAATCTGACAGAATAAGATTAAGAATAAGTAAAGTGTATAGAGTCTTAGGTGTGTAAAGAGTGTCCAGATAATTTAGTTAGAAAATACAAGAAGTATCTGGGGTTCTCTTACCTTAAATTTTTGTTGAGTGCTAAAAAATAAATGTTATTATTATGGCTTGAAAAAGAAAAAGGAGATTAAATTTTCATTGACACACATGTTAACGATCTTTCTGTGTGAACTGCTTGTCCGATAGTGAAAATGTCACATGTTTGTGTGTATACAGGAGAAAATTGGGGTTGATAATGAGTGAATTATTGATAATTATAATTGTCATAATTATTTTTTTTACTATAATTAAATTTTATTTATTTACTTTTTTATGAACACAACAAAGTGACATTATAATTAATTTTTTATTTATGTATTTCTTTAGGGACATGACAAGATCATGGAAATAAGATCAGAATTTCTTCCACATACAGCATATTTCCTAAACCTTTCATGTTCAAATTCTCATTTAGTTTCACTCCATATAACACTTCCTTGACTAGTCAGTGGTTTTAACATGTTAAAGAAAATGAAAGATTTCTCAAAGAATTCTTCAAACCAAAACTGGAATCGTTTTTTGATAATGAAAAATACAATGAACCTGAAATTCATGAAAATTCATAAAATGAAATTTATGAAATTCATAAAAAAAAACAGTAAAAATACTTTGATGGTTGAATATTGAAGCTATGAATTTAAATGAATAAAGGAATAATCAAAATTGCAGAAAGATTTTGCATCAAAATTTATAGTTTCAGAATTAAAAATTGCGAATAACACGAGAAACAATCTATCTGTTACTATTGATCAATTAGTGTCTATTAAATTATTCTCATTGTGAAAAAGAATTAAGCCAAAAAGTAGAGTCTTATGTTCTTTAAAAATACCTAAGATCAAAGACATTATTAACCAATCAGATAGGACATTTCTGGATAAGCCTTGATTTTTAGACTGTGCAACAACTGAGCACACGTCTCTTAAATAATAACTCCCTTTACCCACTCCTGAGGAAAAAGATGGAAAAAGAAATTCACTCGCTTAAGTTAAAAGAAAACTCTTGAGTTGAAAGAGATTGACTGGCAAGCTAAAGAAAAAAACAAAGCAAATTCACAAGCCTGAGTGCACATCTTTTTATAAAGAAAAATTGATGGAGAGCAGTAAGTGATATATTAAAAAACTTATGAAAAAAATGACTAAAAAAAAATTAATAAAAGATAAAGCATAATAAAAAAAACAAGAATAATAATAAAAGCAAACAACCTAAAATCAAACAATCAATAAAACTAAAATATTATTGAATCAGAAAAGCTTTTAATTGCTTTTATGAATAATATATATTAAAGTTAAGCCAAAAAAATTTTCCAATAAAAAATGAATTTTTACAAGAATTGTTTTCTTTTTTTACAAAATTGTAAAAAAAGAAAACAATTCTTGTAAAAATTCAAAATTACACTAATTTATAAAGTTGTTAAATCTTTTAAAATTCAGTTTCAATATACCGTTATTAAGTAAAACCATTTTTTCTAATTGTAAATCAAAAAGCTTATTACAATCTGCAAACAACCAGTATTTAAAAAAAGAATTTTACATTCTTATAATTGTATAAACATGCACTTTTTTAAAGCTAAATGTGAGTATGAAATAATAATAATTCCCTTTACATGGGTAAACCAAATAATTCCCTTGGCATGGGTAAACCAACTGTTCATTTTAACCCCCAAATCCCACACTACTACAGAACAACATCAGACAAGACTTTTTCGCAACTCAAGAGAAAGCAAATGCAAGGAGTTCTCCAATGAGTGCTATGGAAGATACCAGAACACAGAAAGAAACATATTTGCAGCCCAAAAGTGCATGAAATTCTTTACATCAGGCAGTTGAAATATCAGAAGAATGGGAAGAAATATTGCAAGCTGAAAGACCCAGGATGGCTGCAGAAGATCAGAGACAAGAAAGGCTTCGAAAGGAAAGAGCTAGGTCTGCTGCTCGCAGAGCAGCTGAGACTCTTGAACTCAGACATAAAAGTCTTCAGGCTGCTAGAGCTAAGAGGACTGTTCTGCAGGCAATAGACCTAGCTCTTTCCTGGCCGTGACATGACCCACATGACTACAAAAGGTGATTTTTGTATCCTTACACATTTCTAAAAAATATATATATATAAATTTATGGCCAGACATATATATTTAGGAAATATTTTTTATCAGGAATAATAGAAAAAAGGTATTGATAAAGTCAATAGATACAACTTTTAAATTTCATCAAAGTAAAAAGTTCCAGCATAAAATATTTTATTATGCATGTAACAAAGGGTGATGTTATTGTATGTAGCATAGAATCATGTTGATATTCAAATTCAGACTGACAAAGATTTTTTATTAGCTTTTTAGATATAGAAATAATTCTATTGTTTGATTTAATTGGTCGGTTTGTGCTGATTGATCAGATTTTATTTTTATTGTTGGCATTCTCAGCAAGACCATCGCCTCCTGCATCCATGCCTTTAAGTCCTGCACCCTCAAGACCATCAAGGAGGTGCACAGGTTTGATCTTGTGTCCAATGAAGAACTCCATCAAAGGACTAGCTAGCTGAACATCCTCCACACTGTGGCTTAATGCTGTGTTCACTGGCTCGGTCATATCATGTGATAATCTGAGTCATCTACCATTTTGACATTTTGACATTTTGACTGTTTCATCTAATATTTATGCATATTAAATTAGAAGAAATACCCAAAGCTTGTGTTTAAGTGCATAATCTGTGATTGATACTTTATCAGAGTCACCAAATTTGTTACCGAGTAAGAAAGTAAAACTAGGGTAAAATAAAAAGAAATCAAGATTAAAATATCACTGTAGATATAACATTGATTATTCTCAACCATTATCAATTTCAGTTAGTCCACTCAACTGTGAAACACCAGTCAGTGAGAAATGTCCAGTATAAAACCTCAAAAAATATTTTTGTCACATTTGATCATTTACAGTATTTTCTCCATAGGAATTTGAACATTTCCTTTTTTTATTTGTTTGTTTGTTTGTCATGTTTTAATTTTCATAAAAAAGTAAAACAATATGCTGGAAATTTTTCCATCTTCAATCAGTAAATCAAAATCTGCCAATTTAGACAAAAAATGAACACTGATATTATATCAGTGTTCATTAGTGACAATGGAATCAAAACTGATCTTTTTTGAGTGAAGTTAGTTAAAAATAAATTCTACTAATGCCATCTAATGACAAACAAACTTCTAGGCCAATTATAATTGGGTTTGCATGAAAATAACATAATAATAATATATATGGTTTGGAATAAAATTATTTATTAATAACCATACATTTAATTAGTGGGCTTGTATTTAAAATCTTTTTTTAGGCACAAGTCCCTTGATTTTCCTTGTTGTTGGTTATATTCTTTGTCAGTCTGTGTTATGGTATGAGAAACTACATCTTTTTGACACCAGATATTATCACAGTAGCAGCTTCATTCTCTGCAGCATCCAGTGGAAAAGAGAGCATTTTTTCACAGTTGGCATGAATCTAACTTTCGTGGAGGCTCTCATAAGAGTGGTAATTTGTTCATCTTAGCCAATTAACATCTTTGTTAGGGCTGAGAGTGAAATCATAAATTGTCAGAATATTCTTATCCATATACTTTAGTACTTGATTTATTTCTTTTCCTTCTCCTTCATGTATATATTTATTTCTTTATTTTATTATTCTTTTTTCTTACTTATTAATTTCACTTATTATTATTATTATTTTTATTATTATTACTTTTTTTTTTTTTACACCCCACAGCTTTAAAAGATATATGAGAATGATTTTCACAGAAATTCAATAAGTATATCCCAAAGCATAATACTTTTTTCTATGGGAAATGAAAGTGTTTGTGACTTAATTAAAACTTTTTGAATATCCAGCAACATGAAAATACCATGTATCATCAAGGTAGCATATTTCAAATCCCTTAACAAAAATTAAAAACTATTTCTGTTGTAATCAAATTTTGTGTTGCAGTCAATATAAAAATATAATTGCATGAATTTTTAATAAAATGAATACACAAGTGTATACTGAAATTATCAATACAATCAGTTCTTCCTGCAGGGAAAATATCAATAACTTTATTTTTGTTAACTATCATTTTACTAAAAAAAAAAAAAAGGAGCAAAAATTGATTGTGAGAATGAAGCAAATATTTTTGTATGCATGTGAGAGTATGAGCCTGTGCTAATGCCCAAAGAGTATATACAATATATTAAGCTGGATTCTGAGTACTATAGATACACACATTATTTTGGATTTACTGCATATATATTCATATATGCAGCTTATGTCATGTCACTCTAACCAATGCTACTGATTCTATGTAAGCAAATACTACCTGCCACATGGTTGGGTTATTGGCAAGTAAACCAGTTCTTCTAACAGGTTTTTCTGGTGTGGAGGGTAGCTAAGCATTCAGCATAATTAAAAACAAGATCTGCCAAAGGGTAGATGAATCCTCCTGTAAGATCAATGGAAATCTAGTACACAGAGGATAGTAAAGTGTGTATGTATGTATGTATGTATATATATATACATGGTAACTGACAGTAACTGGGGTCTTGCACTACCAGGCTGAATTATAGGGCATCTTTGTGCTGCAATGGTCTCTAGAGGTGCTTCAATAAAAACTGCCCTAAGGTATGTGCAAACAGGTACAAGTAGAATTCAAACAGTGAAACTCTGGCAGTTACATGTAGCTCCTGCCAGACGAAGGTTGCAATAAGCTTTTTTTATATCACCAGAAGAATCACTTGTGAAGATGGTGGATGTGAAGAAGCATCTTAATCCCTGCTTTTGTGTAAGCTCCATGGAACTAGTTTTATCCTCCATCAATGGACATCTAAACAAATTGAACAAATATCTGATTATTTACTGTAATTCAGCTTATATTAATGTATCTTCAGTAAATTGAAATACATATTCAGAGTGCTACAATTTTATTTTTCATCAGTATACATACAATCAGTAGTGACTCTAACACTTGAGTAACACAAATATCAAATCAATTTCAGACCAATAAGTATATCTCAACAGAATGGAATATAATAATTTGTGACTCTGGCTGATAAATTTTGGTCCGAACTATTAATAAAAATATCCTGATTGGTTTTAATCCACTATTTTTCAAGACATAATAGCTTTGTTTCAATTTAATAACTTTAAATGTTCACTGAAATAAATTTACTGTTCATAATGTTATTTATCTGAGACAAATAAAATTCAGCCAGATGAAATTAATAATAAACAAGCTTTCATTCATTATTTTAATAACAAGTTGGTCTAAGAAATTTCTGTCCAGACTATTAAGAATAATTTTAAGAATTTATAATGATTTTCATTTATTATTTTTCAAACCATATAGCTCTGTTACACTTTCATAACTTAAAATCTTAACTTAAGTAAATTTTGTGTGCCATAATAATGCTATATGAACAAAATTTAATGAAGCCTACTCATGCTCATTGAATTTAGCCCCGTCCATAACAGAAAGACTGAACAGTAAATACCATTTACTAAACAGCTGTAAACAATTGTTTCCCTGTTTGCATTTTTGTATTTAGTCAATCATTGATATTTTTTGTATGAATAAGAATTATAAAATACTTTGAGCATTATTCCCTAATGTAAAACAAATAAGTAAACAACATAATAAATTATGATTTAAGGTTAACTCATATCTTAGAACTGAAGAACCAAATCAAATAGAGGACACATATGTGATGCACTCTGCTTATTCTTTGGAATTGATTAAAAAAAATAGAGCTGCAGAAAATTTGGTGCAGGAAAAATTTCAAAATGTAGTCCATACAGTATCAGAGTAAGATGGGTCGATAGTAGGTTTCATGAAAGAGAACACTGACTATATCTGAACTTTAGTTTATTCTAAGCTTCCCTTAAACTAAAATTTATTTAGGTACTCGTTTTAATCATTCAAATACAGTCAATGGGAGGTAACTCATTTGTAATAATAGTCGTAAGTATTCAACCTTTAATCACGTTAAAAATGTATTTAATTTCATTTTACTGACTGGTTTTGTGAACATATTTGCAATATTGTCGCTTGAACGTGCATAATGAAAACATATATAGCCATTTCGAATTTGAGATCTTATAGAATGATATTTTACATAAATGTATTTTTAATCTCTGCTGGTATATGGGATTCTTTGCTGATTTTATTGATTCCTGGTTGTAATGTAAACCTATACATTTATTAGTGTCTCATCATTAACCCTCATGTTTTTGAACAGTTGTGTTAGAAAAATATCTTCTTACATTTCATAAAACATAGTCATATATTATGCCTCACAAGTTAATAAAATGGCTTGCTTTTTTGATTTCTATTCCTAAGTCATTGATTAAATGACTTACAATTTCTCAGTATAGTCTGCTAGCTGGAAGTTCATTTGGCTCTAGACTGCTACTATTATTAACACTTAAGTCACATGGTATTGATTTCAGATTACAATTTTTCATTTTAAATTTCTTTAATATTCTTTCTATTTTTTTGACTCATTTTAATAATGCCATTACTAAATTCAAACTTTATACCAACAAAAAATATGATAACTGACCAAGATCTTTCATTTTTAAATTTTGGTATAGTTTGCATTTTATATTACTCAAAATGGCATAATAGCATTGTCAAAGGAAGAACTGTCCTTTTGACACAATTTATTTTTGCTGAAATGAAGGTTAAACATTGGCAAAACATCTTAGAGAAGAATATTATCCTTAAGTGAAAAATGTCAAATTAACTTCCAAGTAACAAGATTAAGATTCCTAAATTATATATTTTCTCAGTAAATTCCACACAAAATAATTTTTTCAACATTCAATAATATAAGAAGTGTGAAGAAAATAATTAAATCTTATACTTATATTTCAATTAAATAAGCTAAGGTAATTCCAAATAAAAAAACAAAAATTTCTTGAGCCGACTACAACAGGAAGCTACCACATACCCAAACTGAAAATCATCACTTCCAGTGGAATGATGACATTTGATATAGATTACTAGTTCTTGCCTTCAGTTGTACTACAGGTTGGCCATGATTTTTTATATATATATATATGTATATAAAATGTGTATGTATGTATGTATGTGTATATATATATATATATATATATATATATATATATATATATAAATAAAAAGTGAACATAGAAGTCAACACTTAGAGGTGACAGTCTGTTTCATGCTACATGCAATCATCAGGCCATGAGTGCTGTTATTTTCTCGGCTATTAATATATACACGGGTCAGTGGTGCATTGTGGGTAGTCTATTTTGGAAGTCGTTTATTTATTTATTTGGGTTAAATTATTTTGCTTGTTTTTATTTATTTTTATTTTTATTTTTAATCAGTGTTTTTATTAACCTAGTAAAAATTTGTTTATATTGCTTATTTAATAGTTTTATTTTGGTTTGAGAAGATAATTAAAGCTATTTATTCGATTTTGGGGTTGATTGTTGTAGTTTATTCTAACTATTATTTTTTGGCGGAACAGTTTTTAATTTGTTTATTACTTCATGTATTTATTTGGATTGATTATCTTTATTTGTTTTTTCTAATGGTTAGTTTATCGGGATTGGTTCATTTATTTATTGGATGAATTTAGGTCAATTTATTTTACTTGCTATTATTTATTTGTTATACTGTATATTTTCTCTTTTCGGTTTTCAATTTTTAAAAAATCGAAAGTAACGTAACATAATACTACATTACTTAAAAATCGAAAACAAAAAAAATAAACAATTTTTAAGTAACGTAGTAATACTATGCGACTTAAAAATCGAAAACCGAAAAGGGAAAAATATACAGTATAACAAAAGGGAAAAATATACATTATAACAACAAATAAATAAATAAACCAATCCCGATAAACTATAAAAAATAAATAAATATATAAGATAAGAAATAAAAATAGAAAATAAAAATAAATAAAAACAAGCAAAATAATTTAACCCAAATAAATAAATAAACAAATAAACAACTTCTGGTAAAATAACTGCCAAAATAGACTACCCACAATGCACCACTGACCTGTATATATATAAATAGCCAAGAAAAATAACAGCACTCATGGCCTGATGATTGCATGTAGCATGAAACAGACTGTCGCCTCTAAGTGTTGACTTCTATGTTCACTTTTATATTTACACACGCTCTATCTCTGATATTGAGCACTTTATCCCATAAATATAGCACATCAAGACTATATTTCTTCATATATATATATATATATATATATATATATATATATATATAGATAATATTAGTGGAAAATATACATACATATGCAAAATATATAAATACCCATACATGTATATTTTCAGAAAAAAATTCCAAGAGGAAGAATCCAGGTAGAACTCAATGTCTAGGACAGAGTAAGGATATAATAAAAAGGCTTAAACACTAATATTCCATGGTCATAATTTATTCCATTGGAATTGTAAATACAATCCAATTCATCAGACCTACAAATTCAAAAAGAAAACAGAAAAAACCCAACTTTACACGAGTAAAGGTTTATCCCTTGTTTCCTATTTAGGATTGGATTTTCAGTTTCTTCAAAAATCTTTTTCATTCTCTTTCACACTGAGTAGCCCCTTGTGTCTTAGTGGCATTATCACCTTGCTTGGGGTAAATTGATTATATATATATATATATATATATATATATATTACTCTTTCTTAACTTATATATATATATATATATATACTCTTTCTTAACCAACTGTTAAACATTTTCTGTGTATTTATATTTTGAACATATCAACGACACAATTTTTTAATGTTTTTTAATAGGTGTTTTTATTTTTTATTCTTATTATGTCAACAGGTGACTTTTGAGATAATTTGTCTGAGTTACTTCCCTTAGATAATATACGCTTTTACAATTTGCAAAAGTCTGTCTGAATTTCTGAAACTATATATATTGAATCAAAGATTTTTTTGTTTTCATTACACCGTTTCAGATGTTGTATTTTCTTGCCTTCTTCAGATTTTTGTGGCATCCAGTAACATTTAAAAATTTTAAAATTGAATTATTTTAGTGTAGGTAGGTTTGAAATCTTAATCTCTTGCAATTAGACCAAAGTTCTATTTGGAAAATGAAAACAGTCTTAATAGCTATAAAAATGCCTTCCTTTTTTGTTAAAGTAAAATTAATACAATAAGTGAATACTCACAAAAAAGTTAATTGAATAACAAAGACTGAGGAAGGCTAGAAAGTAAAACAGGCAAAACATTGTGAGAAATGCATTAAAGACAAAAATTTGGTCAAAATTAATCAATTTTAATAATAATTTAACTTAAACTACAGATACCAGCTCATTAAGAAGTGTTTTAGATTAAAGGATGAAGATATGTTCTCCTCCAAATCTATAAAATATTTAATTAACAAAAAAGAAAGTGTTGTTTATTTTGATCTTGTCATATCATCCAATGAACAGTATGAATAAAACTATTGATTCTTGTTTATCAAAACTTCAGTACCAGTAAGTAAATTTGTGAATCTCATCATTAGTATATTTGCATTTGTATATTGGTGTAGAAACATGTGCAAATGCACATATATGAATATGTGTTTATGTGTAAATATCTAAATTTAGTTATATCTTATAATGATTATCCTGTTTGTCATAAAATTTTAATGCAATCTTCAAAAACATAAAATTTATTGTTAAAAAACAGTTTATTTTCTTCATGTATTCAATACTGACAAAGCCATCACAATTGATTACTGATGGTTGTGTAAGCACAGAATTACAAGTCATAATAACCAAGAGTTTGAGTGTACTGGCCTTGTTCAATTACTGAACATACCAGATTATGCACTCTTTACTAGAAACAGTAACTAAAGTCTGCTCAGAATATTTCCAGTATAAACAAGTTAGTTCTGTGGTTGTTGAAACATTAATGAACCTGATCAGGCATTTATAACAGAGAGACAAATATATTTTTGTAAAAATTAGCTAATCATTACTGACAAAGTATCCCCATCTTAATATGGTGTTTAGTAGTGAAACATTTATTCTCATGCAAAACAAAACTGTCAAACCAAGTTTAAATTCCAAGTGAGACTGTTTATATTTCTTTTGCATGAATAATCCTGGAAAAAAGGCATGAGCCCACTTCTGGTTGTAACATTAATAAGTTGATTTTTTTAAATAGGGTGTAGCGGGCGGTCCAGTCCGGCCCCGTATCACGGAAAGGGGTGAATGAGGTCACAAGAGGCCCGCTAACATTTTTGAAGACGTTAAATCTGACAGTGAAACAATATGGATGACAGAACGAGGATATGTATGATATACAGAGGTTTATTCTAAAAGGAAAAGGAAATGAAGATGGTCAGAAACGGTGGAGGTGCTGGAAGCTGCAGGAGTGAGCTGGGAGCTGCAGGAGTGCTGGAAGCTGCAGGAGTGCTGGAGGCTGCAGGAGATAGCTGGAAGCTGCAGGCATTGATGGTCGAGGTTGGCGTTGGTTGTTGCTAGGATCATCGTTGTTGGGGGTTGAAGCTGATGTGGGTTGTTGCCAGGATGATCGCTTGGTGGTTGTTGATGTTGGTTGATGCCAGGATGATCGTTGTTGGTTGTTGAAGCTGAGTTGTTGCCAGGGTGCCAACTTGACGTGTTTGTCGTTGCCGGGGTGCCAACTCGTTGCTGCAGTTCGTGTTGCCAACTTGTTGTTTGTCATTGCCGGGATGCCAACTTGACGTGTTTGGGAAGGAGAGAGAGAAAGAAAGTTGCCAACTATCGTCAAGTTTGCAGCTGAAAAAAATTGGGAGAGTAACTTAATACACAGCCCGTTGATCAGCGCCCTTGGCCAATGAAGGCCTGCGTAGACGGGTCGCCGACAGCCTCCTCAGAATCTAGGGAGAAATCACTGTCTTGTGACGAGGGTGACCAGCAAGAGAAATTGGCTAAGCTAACCAAAAAGTCTCTATAATAAAATACTACGAGGTTAGCTAAAGATAACTATGGTCTAAAAATGACTAGTAGTATATTACAACTAGGTTTGTAATATAGTCTAACTAAAAAGGGGATCTGCTAGTCCCTCCGACGTGTTAACAGTGTGTAAGGAGCATGAATGAGATGTCAAGGTCGAAATGACCTGTTCCTCTGCCGGTTCAAGGATAGAAGGAGGAGGTAACTCCGACAAGGGCACCATATTTTTTATTACATATTCTGATTCATTATCTATTTTAAAATAAAATCTGTTAGTAAATTTTAAACCTATAGCCTCTTAATGAACTACTTTGATTTTTCCACACTTTCTGTATTATTAATTTTATAATAATATTTTGTAATTTTATTTTAAATGTGATGTCAAATCAAAATATGCAATAAAAATATGACATACCATTTTAAGAAATCCAACATATTTGTCACATTTTTATGGAGCAGCCTGTACATTTGACAGTACTTTGAAATGCTTTTTTATAGAATGCATATTTTCTGAAATAATTAGCCATCTCTGTATATTTTGCACACTTTGTATAATATATGTAATGTTACTACCAGCGCAGGGTTCCCCTAAGTGCAGGGCACAATTGGGTGAAATTGGCATAAAGCCAGCCCAGCTACTCAGATAGGAGTACCTAAAAGTACAAAAATCAGATATAATTCCATTTGATTTTAATCTTTTTGTTATAACTCAGCAGTTATAATATTATGTCATGACTGACTCCAACAGAACACTTCTGATTGAGTTTTTTATTTAAGGCATCTTGCCAAGTTCATTTGTGCTACCAGGGGTGTTTTATTTACTCCATAACATCCCTGCTTTTGAGGTTTTTTTTCACTAGTAATTATTTTATTTTATTTCTTACTATTCACACCCT
This sequence comes from Acanthosepion pharaonis, assembly GCA_903632075.3. Taxonomy (NCBI): domain Eukaryota; kingdom Metazoa; phylum Mollusca; class Cephalopoda; order Sepiida; family Sepiidae; genus Acanthosepion; species Acanthosepion pharaonis. Next base: position 303,568 of record CAHIKZ030001766.1, on the reverse strand, counting down.
CCTTCTCATTCTGGTGAGTTCACCACATATTGAACTTTGTATTTCTTTTGTTTTGAGTCAACCTCTACTTTTTCCATGCATTTCCTTTTTCTGGTAATCATAATTGCATGTTCAACGAAATTTTGGGGTGTTGTTACGTCAAAAATATCATATAGTACATGCATAGGTTCTTCCTTTCTTGTGGACCATTCTTCAATAAACCCCTTCTTTAGCTGATTCCAATGCATTTTGTGTTCCCATTTTTTTTCTTTTACCATATCTATCATTTTTCCAATTCATGACCTTATTATGCCATCTTCCCACATTTCTTTTCTATTTTTATACACCCTGAAAAAACACTTTTCGCTAATTTTGAAAAATTTTGTATCCTTTTTGTTATCTGTTCTTATTCTTTTTTGACCTGGTAACAACTTGTTGAACACTGATTTAATTTTTCTTGCAAACATCAATTCTGCCGGTGACATGACTGTTGGTGTATTGGGATTCAGCGTTACCTGGTATACTCTCAAAAATTTTTGTAGTGCTCACTTTTTCATTACTTGCTTTTTTTTCAAAGCTCTCTTAAAAGTACCCACAAACTGTTCAGCTTGTCCATTTGACCTTGGGTAATATGGCGGGGTAGTAATATGTCCAATCGAGAACATCTTACAAAATTCGTAAGCAGTGTACTGTTATCCGAGACTATGGCATCTGGAATGCCATATTTTGTAAACAGTTTGTATAAAGTTTTCACTTTAATTGTGGAAGTTGATTTTTGCACATACAAATTTCAGGCCAATTAGTAAAACTATCCACTACCTCAAGGTAATGCGATTCATTTATTGGCCTTGTGAAATCTATGTGCAGTCTTGACCATGGAGTATCTGTTTTTAGTCAAGGTTGTAATTTTGTAGTCAGTGATTTTGATGCCAGAATACAACCTTTGCAGGCTTTTACTAATTTTTCAGTGTCTTGACCCATAGCTTCTCATAAGAAATTCATTTAATACCTGCTTTTGTAATATGACAGGTATTACTACTCTTTGTGCAAACATCAGTACTCAATCACATAGCAAGTAAGCATTCAAGTTTGGATTGCATTCTAAAAATCATCTATCTTTCCTTCTTCCTTTTAGTCATTTTTTTATTTTTGAAATAAACATGTCTTGTTCTGCTTTTACTTTTATTTCTTCCAGGGTAGTTCACACAGTACATTATATAATATGTTTTTAATTTCTATTTCACATTTTAATGATGCAATAACAGTGTCCTTAAATGGCTCAGTACTTTTGTATCAATCTTGATAAACCATCAGCATGTCCTAATTTTTTGGACAGTTGGTATTTTATCCTGAAATTGTAATAAGATGGTACTCCAGCATTGTAATCTATTCCTTTTTTTCACACCATAAATTAATAATAGAGGTTGGTGGTCCATCTGTAAACAAAAACTCCTTCTGTGTATAAATTTGTGAAATTTTTCACTGCAAATATTATTGCTAATGCCTCTTTTTCAATCTGGCTGTAGTTTTTTCTTCCAGTAGTAGCAAACATGAAGCATGTGAGATGGCTTTTATGCTACCATCATCATATTTATGTAGAATTACTACTCCTATACCATAGTGGCTAGCATCTGAAGCCAATATGATTTTTGCTTTTGGATCATAGTGCGTAATGATAAGTCTGATGTTAGTATTTTCTTGATTTCTTCAAATGCCTTCTGACACTTATCAGTCCAATTCCTCTTCATGCCTTTTTCAGCAAATTGTTCAGTGGGGCTCTCAATTTCTGCATATTAGATTTGATAATAGTTTGCTTGTCCTAGAAATGTTTGTAACCTAGTAACATTGGAGGAGGCATATTTTTAATTGCACTTGCCCTCAATGGATCTGGTTGACAATTATTTTTGTCAATGCTTTGTCCGAAGTACTTGATTTTAGGCAAAAATAATTCACACTTTTCCTCATTGAGTTGGAATCTGTATTTTTGTATATTTTCAAAAACTTTTATCTCAAAAGGAACTCGGTTTAACTTATACAATCTCTTGTGAGTATTTATACTTATTAACGCTAAACATTGTTCTTGTTATACCGGAACATACCTATTCTATTGTTAATAGACTCTCCCATATATAATAAGTAGTAGCAGTCACCAGAGAGCTCAGTGAGTTGGTCGAGTTAGTTGATGTCGGACATTAAAGTATCAACCACCACAACTAGATTGCTGCGTCATTAACTATTATTTCAAGTTCCTAACGTTTTGTACGTCAAACCTTTTTTAGGACCGACTTAGTGAAATGCATGCCTCCACTGTGAAACTACTCTACAACACACTTCTTCAACCTGTATTTGCAAATATGCTTGAGGAAGATCTGGCTTTGAAAAAATTTTTCCACCATTTAAATTTGCAAAAATTTCCTCTGGACTTTGTAAAGGGTCATTATGGGATTCTACATATTTGTTTAACCCTGTTGAAAAATCAGCACAAACACGAATTTTATTTTTTTTCTTTATATACACTGCTGGTACTGTCCATTTTGAATTGTCAATCTTTTCAATCACACCTAATTTTTCAAGTCTGTCTAATTTTTCATTGACTTGATCCAATGCTGTGAATGAGTCACAACATTTTGGTTTCAACACTAGTGTCAACCCATTTTTTTCACTTGAAATTTTGCTTTGACTTTGGAACACCAACCCAACATTTTTTCAATTCTTCCTTTAAATTTATTTTTTAAACTGGGAGCTTGTCCACTTATATTTTTGCAATAAATATTTATAGGTAAATCCCTCAACTCAAATAATTCCATCTAGCCAGTACTGAATAAGTTTGTAGTATTTTTTAACACATAAGCCTTATCTTTTATACACTTGTTATGAAAAGAAATGTTACAAGTCATTTCACCAATAAAAAATAATTTCTTACCCAACATGCCATGTGCAATTTTTGAAGTTCTTTTTAATATAGGTTTTTCATTTGCTTTTCATGTGGCTTCATTGATTATTGTGATGTCACTACCAGTGTCTAGTTTCATTTTTACATCCACATTATTAATTTTCACATACACAAATTTTCTTTGGTTTTCTTTAATTATTTTTTCCATTGCAATGCTGTGTACAAAATTTTTTTTGTGGGCACTTTTCATTGCTTTAGTTTTATAGTTTGACATTTTATGTCCTACTTTTCCACACTTGTAGCACTTTGAATTCTTAATGTGACGGTAAACATCCACATCTGAAACATGGATCAATTTTTTGTTTTCTTCCATTTTTCTTTAGCTTGTATGTATGCACATTCTTTTTCTTTAATTTGTTCCATATTGTGTCTCAGATTTAGGATTCTTTAACTTTCATCTGATATCTCTTGTAGTATTAGTTTTTTATTCTGTTTAAGTTTCACCACATTCTTCTCTAAAAATGTGCTTGTATCTTCTAAAATAAGCAGAAAATTCATCATCTGAATTGAATGTGAATTCAGATATGGCATTTGTCAATGCATTGAGAGTGATGGAACTTGATGAATTTTCCACTTTCTTCCTTATTATTTTAATTAAATTTTGTTGTTGTTTCTGTAATTCCAATAATTGCTGTTGTTGTATTTTTACCAACTCAGTTAATAATTCTTCCATATTTAAAGAATATCTGTGTTTTTCCTTCTTTCTCTTTTTTTCTTTTTTACATACACTAAAGAAAAAATAAATTAAACCAAAGTGGTTTTAATTAGTTATTGTCACTGTTATCATGTGTGCTGAAACAAAAAGTACTTTTTCCTACTCTGTAAGTTTTGATCCCTTATCACCACTGTTATAACTCACTCCTAGCAGTTATAATATTATGTCTCACTTAGGCTACTCACTGTGACGTCATCAGTTCTTTCTTCTCAACAGACTTCTACTGACTAACTTTGAATTCTTTATTTAATGCATCTTGCCTAGTTCATTTGTGTTACTATTAGTGTCTGATTTACTCCCAACACAGAACAAACCAACAAACTGTTGAAAACAACAGATTTAATGGATACAACTAGAAGAATTTAAAAGCACATATGATGTGAAGTATTATAAATCTATGTGGCCTGGATCATGATATTTAGTTTGCAAAATTTTTCTAGTAGTAATTCATAGAGAAATAAGGGACATTCATTTTTGCACTGTATTCTTGTCTATTTTGGGCATATGTGTGTTTGTTAGTGACAGAAGCAGCAGCAAAAGAGAATAGTCTATGAACAGATTTCTTCTGATCTTTTTGCCATCTTCTCTCTGACTGTCTTGTTCAGGCTACACCATTGCATTTAAGTTTGTGCATCTCTGACATTGATGCATATTTTTTGAAAACACTTGTATAACCTTTTTTTATTCAAGAGCATAAGGCCCTTTTTAAACTAAAGTCAGGCTGAACAATGAGCCTAAATTTTGGTAACAAATAGTATTTGGTATAAACATATTGCATATTTGTTTGAAGACCATAAATTTTTGTCATACTGCCCCAGAGGCTACTGGAGGCTATTAAAGAAGATCTAGTTTTACTAAATCTTAATGAATTCTATTTGGTTTTTGAGAGATTTTTTGACTGATTGTCAGATACATTTTCTCTGCTTTTTGATTAATCAGAAATAATTGACTCCTTTTAATAATTAACTAATTATTGTATATCACTAACAATTCTGGGCAAACTTGGACCTTTATGCCCACAAAAAATAGCTTTAAGAAAAAAAAAGGAGATTAGGTAAATATGAAAAGGGTAATGAGTAAAAAAATATTTGGCTTTGCAAATCTAAACAGAAATGATGCAAAATATTAAGAACATGTGCTAAAGATGTGAAATCTAAGTAAACATCACTGAGAGAAACATGTAAGTTGTGCGAAGAATACATGAAAACTGATTTCTCAATAGTAAGTTTAAGTGCTGATCATGACTTGAAAGACAAAAGGGTGGGATGTTGTTGAGTAATGTTTTGGGCAGTAAAATTATAGATTTTTCAGAGTTGATTAATGCTAAATGATAAATACAGAGAATTATTTTAAGTTCTTGAACAAGATGTTTTTGTATGGAGAAAGTCAGAATCAAGAAGCTTTAAGCTAAATAGTATACACATACAAGACAGTGCATCTGAAAAGTTGAATATTGCCCACATTGCCTATTCAGGTATATGTAATATTGTGTTAATCAAATATGATTCTAAGGCCCATATCTTTATAAACAAAACGTTTTTGTGCATAGTTTGTTTGCATAATAAATCTTGACTATCATTATTAAAAATATTGATAACATGTTTTGAGAGTGTATGAAATTCATTCTGAAAATTTTATAGACATCAGTTATTTAATATTAATTTTAGTGTTAAAATATTGACTTTCCTAATACAATCTGACAGTGTATATATTCAGAGTGTGGTCATTAAAATGGTCAGGAAAATCAAAAATCTTTTATATTAAATAAAATCTCAAAAAATATGTAAAATGTCATAAAAGATAACCAAATAATTTTGAAGGGTTCAGAAATTGACAAACATGAAAAATCATAAGATTTATATATTAGAAAGGTTATCAAATTTAGGCCATTGATTCAATTGCTCTGTTTTAATTTCAGACTAGTCAAACCTAAGGTGGTTAATATGGACCTATTTACCCTTGACCCACTACCCACCAACATTCATGCTGATCAGGCTTGCTTGATTTATCTTGTGTTCTCATTGTATCTTGTTAATATAATCAGATTAATTAATATGTGTTCAAGGTTGGAAACATTTACAAAGGACAATAGTAGTTTTGCATGTGTTTCTTTACAATAAAAAGTTTGTTTTCATTTGACCAACAATTACTGATTCTGATTGAATTTTTTAAATGGCATTTCTTTTCTGTGTTCTCAAAACATTGCCATATTTTTGGGAAAAAAAAAAAAAAAATGGACTAAAATTTATTTTTATGACATTCATAAATCTTTCCATGATTACAATTTTCTGGACTGGATGTTTCTTATTTTCCAAAACAAAATTTCTACAGAATTTTTTTTAGAAAAAAACATTAATGCTTTCTTTAAGATATTCATTCCTTTTTCCAGAATAAAGGAAGATTGTTCAGTGATTGTTAACCAATGTCAAATTCATTAAACTATTTTTAAATGTAACATTGATATTTATTCAAATTAATAAAGACAAAAATTATGGAGCATCCAATAACTTTGAACTATGAGAATGATCTGTGAGATTTGCGTGTTAACTACTGTTTCAAATCATTAGTTGTTGATAGAATATAGATAGCCCAGAAAGGAAAAAATGTTATTTTTTATTAAAGATTAAAGGCAAAAAGAGTATGAAACATTATATCAGTTCTAAGTGCTTAAATTGCAAAATTTAAAAAAAATAACTTGATTCTCTAATTATATACATACTTTTTAAATAAGAATAAATACTAAACATACTAATATGTTCTGTATTTTAGGACTATGCATATTCTTATATTTTACAGACATTGATATCTTTAAGCAATGAATTCTACTAGAAATCAAGAGAATACCTTTGCTCAAATAAAAGCTTTTGCTATGACTTATATTTTTCTGAATTTATTGGACACACATAAGTAAACATAAGTAAATCGATTTTGTAACATGAGGATGAACAAAAAACATTTTACACAACAAATATTTTTTTTATCAATATAAACTCCTCCTTGTCAATAAACTTAACCTAATGAACATATCAGGCTATCAACTTATTGATCTTTATTCATAAACATTATTTTTTATGTTACTCAAGAAAAGATCCAATAATTTACCCATACACTCACAGTATGAGTAACACTTTCAATATTCTCATCTTCATACTCCGTTTCAAATTAAGATCTCTTTCTGATTCATTACAACAAAACCCATCACTAAGAAATAAAAAATTAAAACAAAAACATCACTGCACAGGGGCTCCAAGCATGACATCCACCTCATAAATCAAATCTCTGCAAAAAAATATAAATTACAATATAAAAGGATCCAATCAAAAATTTTCCTGCTAAAGCAAAAGGAATGACAATGCTGATCCCCGCTATCTACATTTAAGAACACCACTCATGACTGTCAGAAATCACAGTGAGTGGGCAAGCTGTTAAAATCACCACTGATGACCTCAGTCAACTGACCTGACACTCTAGGTACTACAGACTCTCCATCTTCCAGGTCATTTCCCTCACCCATAAAGAGACATTTTGATTTGAACCACTATATGAGCAATACAAATAATTTCATGTTAACAAGCTTTTCTTTTGTCTCATTGCTAATATAAAGTATACATGATCTTGCTGCACAGCCAATTCTGTTATTCTACTTGGATATGAAAACTATTAGTAATAAAGTTTAAAACCAAACTTACAAGGGTACATTATACTTACTTCAGCCAGTATTTGTAACTAACACTATTATGCTACCATTTCCTAATTACGAGACTCAAGTAGAGAAGAATAGCAAAGCAAAAATGGAATATTTTTCTACAAGCAATGTTTCATGAAATACTTGAAAATAAACAATAAGGGTGTTTTTATATGAAGTATTTATAAATTCAATTTTATGAATTTACAAATAGAGGAATTTTAAAAGATGTAAATTATCAAATTTCTTTTTCTGAATGATTGAAATTCAACATTAGATGTTTTCAAATATTTAAATCAGTGTTTTGCTTTTTAACCATAATGGTGGATATTCAGTAAATTTTAAAGCAATTGTGAAACTCCTTTTCACCCATGGAATTTTCACTTGCAAGCTGGATTATAATGGAGTTGAAGATGCAAAGAATAGACATTTCTACATTTGTTGGCAATATTGTTTGAAAGTGGTAAGATTGCTGTAGAAAGCTAGGAGATCAGCCAGAAAATAACTAAACTAAATTAATTGGAGCCTTTTTAAATTGCCTAAAAGTGATTGAATTGAATGAATGAAGTCTGCATTAATGATATTGAATAATCTGACATCTTTTACTGGATGATCACAGGTGATGACTCAAGGAGACAATATCTATCACAATATAATCTATGAGAAAAGTATGAATCTACTCGTTCCCTAACTATGGGTAAATAGTGTAGTTGGATCCCTTTAGCCTTGTAAAGCAGGTCTAACAACGTGGCTCTATAAAAGGTCACTTGCTACTGAAACTGCAGCAGCATCACATGAGGCATGCAGAAACAAACTAGATCAACAATTTAATTTGCTTTCAGTACACTTATCTTTTTTTTCTTCATTGTCCCTGTCATATATCTTCTATGTCTTCCCTTCTTATTTCCTTCATTGTTTTCCTTTTCACTATTTTTTTATTTACTTACCCTGCACATCCTATCCTACTTTCATTTTACCTTCTTTCTTTTTATTCCTTACTTTTCCTTTTCCTCCCCTTTAGAATGACCTTTCATTTTCAGGACCTTTTACTGTTTTTTTCTTTTACATTTCTACTGTTACCACAATTTTCTCTGTCTTTGCTCTTCTCACTTGTTTCTTTAGTCTAACTTCCCTCATTTCCTCTCTCCTTATTCACTTTCTTTTCTTGCTCCTATTCCTGTCTGTCTCTCTATTTTGCTTTTCTTGCCTTTTTTGTTTAATTTCTTTCCCTTTTCACACTCATCTATCAAAATATTTCTTTCACTTGAGTGGTTTGAAAGAAATCAAATCATGTCATTGTAGGTTCAACTTTTCTTTCCATTGCTGTTTTAATGTAATAATTCTTGAATGCTTCCCACCATCTCCAGTCACTCCAACCTATAACATAATTTCATTGCTATGGAAATTGCATTTCTCATATTGGCAGCAAACCTATTTGACTGATGGATTAAAAAATTAACAAACTGTATGTGTGTGATGAAGTAGAGACACTGAAAAAAAGTAAAAAAAAACTGTGGCAGACTTCACCACATTAATTTAACTTTAGATTAGGAAACAGGGCTGATGCAGAAAAGGATAAGCAAAAGACATTGTTACACATAAAATTTGTATTTAACAAGATGTACAATATCAAACAATGATGTGAAAGAAAGCATGCATTTAAGTAAGAAAAGGTTGAATAAAACAAGAGTTGTCTCTCTTTAACTGTTATTTTAGTGTTCTAAGTTCACTGGAAGAATGTTCATGAGAGTCTCTTGTAAAGATTGTACTTGAAAGATTTGCTGTGAAATAAAAGATTATGTGAGTGGTGTGAGTGAGAAAGTTGGTGCATGGTTTCAACTGTTGTGGATTCGTTTGGCAGCTAAAATCTCACTAAAAAGGGTTAGAAAATTCTTGCTTAAATAAGTGACTGTAAAATCCAGATCGCTGCACGGGAAGAATTATTCTTCCCGTGCGGACGATCTGATTGGTTGGCATCGACCAATCAGCGAGCAAGATTTGGAGAGAAGCTTCTGTGATCCGTTTTTCCCAAAAGTGCACAAAACTGACTACATAAAAATAGAGCGATTACAAAATTGTCGCATTGCTATGATTTATAAATTGCCTATAATAACGTAGTGGTGATTAATTAACCAATTAATGCTTGGCATTGTATGTGATTTGTATTTTTATATGTATGTATGTTCGTGCATAAATGGATCAGCACATCACCCCACCGGAGATTAAAGAAATTATAACAAAATCCTTTAATGTCATGTAGGAGTGATACTTAGAAGGCCAATTCACCCTCCTACCTGTTTTGGTAAACAGTGGTTCTGATTGTGAAGTGGACTGCTGACTTTGGTTTGACGATGATGATGCTGGTTGCTGCGGAATGTTGGATTGTTGTCGGTCCGGATGAAGTTGTTTGGCAGCTTGCTCAAGATATGCTGGCTTCAGACGGGTGATATTTGATATTTGACTGGCCGTTATATATCTGAATGGTAAAATACTTTGGTTGTCGTGAAAGTACTTTAAAAGGTCCTGAGTAATTAGGGGTTAGCGGGTTTTTTTTTTTACCGCGTATTGTCTAACGAAGACGTAGTCAGAGTCTTGTAAAGATTTGAGAAGATAAATCTCCTTATGGTGTATTCGTGTAGGAGTGAATGATAGTTCAGCCATTCTGTGTTGAAGGTACTGTATAAAGGTAGAGGTTGGCTCTATATTAGTGTTCCTGTCAAAACGTTCACCTATTAACTTCGTTGTAATCCGCCGTTCAGGATATGATAGTGAGTGGAAGTGATCAAATATCTGCCTTCTCATGGAAGAAAGAACCAAAGATCGGGGGTGACCTGTACTGGTGTCACATAATAAATGTCTACTGCTGAAGGGCACGAGACGTGGCTCAATCTGTAAAGATGTATCTTCTTTTCGGTCTGACAGAGTGTCGTCCCTTTGTTGCTCGTCGGCTAACGTATCGAAATCTAGGGGTTGTTTGCTTGATGCATTGATTTTAGTAGCACGCGACAGTGTGTCTGCTACAGTATTATGATTCCCCTTTATGTATCGAATATCCGTCGTGAATTGGGAAATATAGTCCAGCTGTCGGTATTCACGAGGGTTATATTTGTTGCTCTTAGCATGTAAAGCATAAATAAGGGGTTTGTGATCCGTGAAAACGGTGAAATTGTGCCTCTCTAAAAGACAGAGAAAGTGTTTGATGGCTGTATAAATAGCTCACAGCTCACGCGAAAAAGTACTGTATTTTTTGGCGGAGGACTAAGTTTTACAGAGAAAAATGAAAGTGGCTTAGTTACCTCGCCTGTATGCTGATGTAATACAGCTCCGATTGCTTCTGAAGAAACGTCGGTCGTAAGAAATAGGTGTGTTTTATCGTCTTCTCGAAGATAAGTAAACTTGGTGAAATTTGCTAGGGCATCCTTGGCTTCATTGAATGCAGCATTGAGTGTAATTTTGGCGTTGCGTTTCCCCTGGTTACGGAGTTGATTTGTGTGGACATTTAGGGATGAACTGACGGTAGTCATTGATTAGTCCGAAGAATCTGCGAAGCTCTTGAAGCGTTGTTGGCAGAGGAAAATCCTGTACTGCTTTTACTTTATCGGTGAAATTGTAATTCCAGTACCATCTATCTCGTGCCCGAGAAAGACTAGCCTGGGTACTGCGAATACACATTTATTGGAGTTAATTTTAAGATCAAAGTGGTTGAGTCTCTCGAAAACTTGAGTTACATGACCTATGTGCTCATTCATGTCTTTGCTAGCTATGAAAAGGTCGTTGATGTAGACAAATGAATGTGGTAATCCAATATATCGATAAGCCGCTGGAAAGATTGTGCAGCGTTCCGTTGTCCGAAGGGTATCTGCAAAAACTCGTACAAGCCGAAGGGTGTAGTTATTGAAGTTTTATGAACATCCTCCGGAGCTACCGGAATTTGGTAAAATGCCTTCCTTAGGTCAATTTTCGTAAATATTTGAGCACCTTGGAGTGTTACTGAACAGTCTGCTAGGTTTGGCACAGGGTATTTATCAGGCACAGTTTGTGTGTTAAGACGTCGAAAATCTCCACAGGGTCTCCACGCCCCAGACTGTGTCATAGGTACCATGTGGAATGAGGAAGTGAAGGGGCTGGATGACGGTCGTACAATGCTGAAGTTTAACATATGCTGAAATTCAGCCTTCGCTAGTTTGTATTTATCCGGGCTTAATCTGCAAGGGGATGAGAAAAGAGGAGGTCCAGATGTCTGAATCCGATGTACAGTGTTATGTTTGACGGACTCCGTATAAGTGAAAGGTGATGTCAGCGCAGGGAATTTATCTAAGACGTGCTGTAGCAGGTTGTTCTCAGGAAGTGTGGCACAGATTTTAGTGGATGTATATGTGGAAATCATGCCCGTAAGCATTAGTTGCGTCATCTGGTCTATTAGGTTGTGGGTAGACATGTCCACGGCGAGCTTGTAGTGGGCTAAGAAGTCGGCCCCGAGGATAGGAATTTTCACCTGTGCGACGGTGAACATTCACGGAAACGATCGTTTTAAGCCGATGTTGAGTGTGAGAGAAATCTGGCCATATGTCTCGATTTTCGTACCGTTTGCTACACGCAGGGTATATGATGATTCGCTCGTTGTGGTTTTCTCTGATCTCTTTTATCTACACTGACCTGGGATCCAGTGTCCACCAAAAATAACTCGCCTGAGTTAATATCTTTGACGTAAAAAAAGACAGTTAATTCGATATCCCCCAACAGCAGACGCCGTTTTCATGCGCTGTTGCGGTTGCCTTTTCCTGCTTGTCTTTTCATAGTAGATGTTGGTTGATCATTGAAATGGCAAGGCTTTACACAATGTCTCACTGCTTGTCCAACCTTCTGGTGGTACCAGCAAATACCAGTATTTGGTTTACTCCTATTTCTCGAATTAGATCTGCTATGGTGTCGAGACTTGTAGGCGTTGTATGTTGGACGCGAACGCACTCTACTCAGTCACTCCAGTTGCATGGATAATTTGTTGATCTGCTGCTGCATTTTCTTTAGCGTATCGTTACTGTCTGGGACTGCCATGTTGAATATTCGCACGGATGACGAAAAAAATTTTGTGCGCCAAGTTAAGTCTGTGAATGGAATTATTGTCCTTTCCATTGTGCAGAATGTTAAAATATTTATTCGCTTTCTTGTTACTAGGTAACATCCTTCATAACACTGAACTAAAGGATTCTATTTTTTGTGTCATTACAGACAAAATATACTTACAATTGCCTAGATCTTCTGGAGTATATATTTGTGTGGGTATTGTCGCGGTCGCCGATTAGCCGCTCCTTAGAAAGCCGACCTTGACCTTCACAACTCCCGATCTCGCAGATCTAGGTCAAGCAAAATGCGAGAAACTGGACGGCTAGTCCAATATCGTTGATGCCAAACCACACCTAGTGTGCATCTGACTATGCAGAGCCATTCCAAACATCAGCAACCATAGACAGTAATTTATTATCTACGGTCTTCTACTCCCTCTAGCCAGGGAGTACTTGAACAAATCTTTCCAAATATTCTTGGCCACTTTTTCGCCCAAATCAAGCTGCTCGGCCCGGAGGCCTGGATCTGAGTTTTCGCTTACCTGGCGATTGGCTCGGAATCGGCTGCCTCTCAATGACAAGGTCTTCATATGGGGTTTGGCGGATTTGCCACACTGTGAACGGTGTGGCCTTGGTTTAGAAGAAACGGCTTCGCACGCCTTCTACCATTGTCCCCGGGTCCGTCCCCTATGGGACCGTGTCGGCGAGCTGACGGCTCGTCTCGCTCCCAGAAAAAGCTTGTGCCCATTGATCGCGCATACGCGTGTGACAAATGTGTCACCCCCGTATATTCTGGGGTGAGACGGATGGTGTTTCTCACGCTGCTAGCCACGGCTCGAATGGTGATTTGGACGACGCGACAGGAGGAAGTCTTGCGAGGCAACCGTCTTTCTCATCAGGATCTGGCCTGATTCTTTGAGCATCAGCTCAAGATGAAGATTAGAACTGATAGAAAACGATTGCATTCGACAGTCTTCAGCGAAAGGTGGGTGAAAGAGGCGAGCTTGGTTCGTTTGAACGGGGCTAGCCTTGATTTTCTCTTTTAGGTCAAGCCTACGTCACATCGGGGTGGTTTCCTGAGGAGCCCTTCCCCTGGTTAGGTTAGACAAGCTTTGGTGTACCTAGTTAATGTGAGTAAATGTGCTTCCCGGCCTGTTCCTGGCCACTTCTTTGGTTATGATCCAGTTTGAGATTCCCAACCTCCCCAGTTTGTTTTTGGTCCCCCCTTTTTTATCTCGTCTGGGTCAGCGTTATATTCTCCCATGCCCGTACGATTTTTCTTATCCGTTCCCTACACCCTTAGTGAGAGAGCTTCTTGATTTTGTCCCATGGGCAGAATACAGCGGCCTCTTTGTATTTGAGGGTTGGACGGGCCCTACTAACATCAGTTATGTTCAATTTGACTTATGTTTATATTTTCAGTTTATTATTGGGTTCATCTCCTCCCCCTCATCCCTCATCACGATTTTTATATATATACAATTATCATTAGATTTTTAATTGCATGGGGCGCGTTTTGTAGGTCCCCCCTTGTGAGGATGTGGTATTATAGTGTAAGGAGGATTGTTTGGTGATGGATGAGTTCTTGTGGTGAGTGGGCAAATTGTAATGAGTGAATGGGTCGTGAATCGGATTAGCTAGGTATAGGATAGTCAATGAAGACCAGCCTCAACCCCTCCCCTTTTCAGGCTTTGTGCCACAATTGTATTTTTCGATACAATAAATACATCAAAGTGTAGTACGCTGTATGATTTTTGTATTTTGAAGATCAAAGTGTAGTATCTGTTTTTACCAGCTTGATATCGCATTGGATTTACCGGACTTTTTCTCACTTGGATTACTTTACTTACTTGGATTATTTCCCAAAACGGACTGACACAAGGCAAGTAAAAAAAGATCCGCCTGTCAAGAAAAAGAATATGGATATCCTAAATCGATAAGTTTTTCCTTTTTTACCCTTTATTTTAGTTTCTCTCTTGGTTTTCTTATTCCCTTTTGTTGACTCGGTATTTTTGATTCTTTCTCGTTTTTATCCCCATCCCACATTTTAATTTGCCGTTTTCCTTTTTGTTAAAACTATTATTGTCTTTGGTTTCCCCCATTTCGTACTTTTATTTTTGTTCTTAAATAACAAATTTTGTCCTGTATATACCAAAAGCATTTAAAAAAAAAGTTTTTAAGCCGTTAGACTGTGGTGGGTTTTCCACCATGGTCGATAACAATACTCCTGAGACACCGGTTCCAGAACCGGTGTCGCCTAGCAAATCGGCCTGGTCGCAAAACAGGCCGACCCAGAAAGATGGCAGCTTTTATGCTAGCCAAAGAACTGTGTTTGAAGAAACATTCAAGGGCAATGAGTTCCTCACTATTAAAGAAGCCCTAAATGCTGTGGAACCTAGAACAATTTCCCTGCTGACTTCGGACGGGAAAACAAGAAAGTTATTTGGAGTCAGCAGGGAAAGCATGGAAGAAACTAAAAGCTCTGCACATACACCCAAAAGTGCTGGCGAGAAGAACTAACGCCCTATGGGACATTCTTCTCGCAACAGAACAAGAAGCTAGGGATTTGGCCGGGAAGACGTTGACGTCCAAGACCCTGAGACTTCAGACAGAGTACATGGGCACCCGCAGGACAAGGATTACCGTCCATGGGGTGCCCGTGGACATTTCCGAAGACAGGATGGGGGCCTTCTTCACCAAGTATGGAGAGGTGAATGAAGTAAAAGCCCTCAGAAGTAAGTCTGGAATTGAGACGGGGGACATGGAGGTGCAGGTAACTCTAAATAGAACTGCATTTAGGGACGTCCCCAACACGTTGACCTGCCGAGATAGGAGGATGCTGGTGGTGGTGGAGGGCAGGAAGCCTTGGTGTTGGTCGTGTGGTGTGTCGGGCCACATGGCGAAGGAGTGCCCCAGTAAGAAGGGCACACAAGCTGCACCACAACCGGCAGCTGCAACAGCAAAAAAAGTTACTGCAAGTCAACCGGAGGAGGGGACGTCTAAATCGGACGGAGAGTGGAAGGAGGTGGTCAGAGGCTAGAAGTCTCCGAAAGTTTTACCTCCACCCCCACAAAAAGAGATACCTCAGCCGGTAAAAGTGAAAGAGGTGCAGGCAACAAAAAAAGGCCAGCAGCAGCAACCAAAACAACAGCAGCAGCAGCCGAAACAACGGAAGCAACAGAGGCAGCCAAAAGAACAGCAGCAACAACAACAACAACAGATGGAGGTGGACAGAAGGCCCCCACCTGAAAAGGTGCAGGGAGGAAGACGAAGACGACGAGGAGGAAAATAAAAAACAAAAAGAGCCTAGCAGTAGTAGGGCGGAGGAAGGCATGGAGAGATCAAGGTCGCTCTCCGTCCCTGCTTCTCCAAGAAGATCGGTGGCTGCTACCAAACCTAGGAGCCACCCCCTCCCCCCGTCCCATGCTCCACCCCCCCTCTCCCTCCACTTCCTCCTCCCTAGATGCTTCGGACACCCTGCCCCACACATATACCTCTTCCCTCCCCACCCGTCCTGAGAGAAAAAAAAAAAAATGTTTGCAGGCCCCGAGTCTATATGCAAAGTCGACAGAAACGACTTTAAATGGGGCCTGACAAAGCAGAGGAAGGCCATCTTAGGAGGTCTGTACAAGATGGACGCTGTCGACGGAAAAAAGTATAGGGACCCCCTGAAACTTCCCACAGGCCCCGGGAGTGATAACCTGCGTGAGGGAGAAGGGGCGTATCTGAAGGTGTGGAACCACATCTTTGAGGCGAAGGAAGCCTTCCCCGACATCCGTATAGTTGAAACGGACAATTCCACCCTTAACAAACTGAGAAACTTTTTGTGCTGGGAGGGTCCCCTGTTGCTCCATCCCTCCTTATATAGGGCGTTAAAGCTAACTTACCCCACGGACGTCGGCGAGATTGTACTAGACGGTCGTATGACGACCGAATTAGGAACCGGAAATTTGGGACAGGCCGTCGGGGTCCTTACCAACGCAGATTTCCGCCCGGTATGTGAGTAGGCTTTTTGCATGTTTCTTTTCTTTCTTTTTTGCAGGCCTAAACCATGTCTGTCAAGATAGCGACGCTGAATGTGAATGGCTTGAGGGATCGGGGTAAGGCGGCCCGCCTGCTCCGGGATCTCCTGTCGTTCGGCGTGGATGTTGCCGCGATCGAAGAGACCCACTTTGTTTGCAGTTCCGATGCGTGTGTGCTGTCTAACGACTTTGTCATCTATTCAGCATATGGGGACCGAGCTGCCAGAGGAGTGTCTTTGCTGGTGAAGCGGACTCTAGATGCGAAGGTGGACCTTGTGCATACCGATGCCGAAGGACGGTTGATCGTGGCCGATACTGCCGTGAAAAGTGGTTCGTTTCGGGTCGTTGCGGTTTATGCGCCCAACGACCAGGAGGAGCGGGTTTCGTTTTTTCGGCGGTTGGAGCCTTTCCTGGTGGATTCCAAGCGCTTAGTTCTAGTGGGGGACTGGAATGCCATCCTGGACCCCAAGATAGATCGGGGGCGGGGTGCTAGCGGGAGAAGGGGCGATCGTAGCCTGGTCGATCTGATCAAAGATTTCGGTCTCGTTGATAGATACCGGGTCGATCACCCCGGCGGGAAAATGTGGACGTGGGCTCGTAGCTGGCCTTGTGACAAGGTACTTAGCTACCTTGACAGAATGTTAGTGAGAAGGGCCGACATAGATCTGTTAGATTGTCCCACGTTCCACTGGGTAGGCTATACGGACCACAAACTCGTTTGTGCCCATGTGGCGTTAGAACATAGGCCTAGAATGGCTGGTTACTGGAAGTTCAATCTGTCTTTACTGGACAGGCGGAACTTCCGGGAGCAGCTGATTAGCTTAGTGCAGCGGGAGCTAGTGGGGGCGGTTATCGGGAATAGGTGGTGGGACAGACTTAAATGTAGAATTAGGTCCTTCACCACGGATTTCAGCAAACGGCTCGCCCTAGATAGAGCTGATAAGGCGAGGACACTTAAAGCTAGTTATTCCCGGGTGGTGGCTGGGGGGGATCCCCTAGAGATAGCCTTAGCTAAGGAGGCCCTGGAGCGTTTGAATAGCGAGCGCTACATGGGCCAGGTAATTAGACATAGGTTAAGCAAGATGTCTTCCGAAACCGTGAATATGGGCGCAGATTTGCGCAGGGAAGAGGTCCGTCGAGGTGGCGATCGTTACATTCGTGAAGTCGAAACCCGGAGGGGCGTACCCTTCGGGCCACTGACGACATGTGCGAGGCGTTTCGGCGGCATTTCGAGAACCGCTTTACCAAGGAGCCTGGTCTTCGTGAGGACGAGTTTCGCAGCTATTTGGCTGACTTTCCTCGGCTTTCGCCGACTGAAGCGGCTAGCTGCGAGGGAGAGATTACCGAGGGCGAGGTCTACGCGGCTTTGAAGAAGGTCGGCAGAGGCAAGTCGCCCGGTCTGGATGGTCTGCCCTATGAAGTGTACTTGAGGCTGTCGCACATCTTTGTCCCGATTTTGACGGTCGTGTTCAACAACTGGTTCCGGCAGGGGTCCCTCCCCGACCGGTTCTCCAGGGGTGTGATCACGCTGTTGAAAAAAGGCAAGGGTGTTGGGGGGAAACTAGACGACTACAGGCCCATAACTCTGCTAAACACAGAGTTAAAGATTTTGGCCAAGATCCTGCAGGAGCTCTTGCAGTCAGTTGCCGAGTCTCTGTTGGGTCCCGAGCAGACCTGCGCTGTGAAGGGTCGAACAATTCAGAGCAACCTGCATTTGATCCGCACGATCATAGAGGGAGTAAAAGACGACGAGAGAGCCGCGCTGATCAATTTGGATCAGTCCAAGGCATTTGATAGGGTTGACCATCGCTACCTTGCTACTGTCCTGCAGGCCGCCGGATTCGCACGCGACTTCTGCCGCTGGATTAGCCTCCTGTATCTCTCCACCAGTGCTGTGGTACAGGTGAACGGGAAGCTGTCGGGCGCTTTTGCGCTGTCTAGGTCGGTTCGTCAGGGTTGTCCGCCGTCGCCCCTACTTTATGCTTTGGCGTTGGAGCCTCTCCTTCGCCGGCTGAGGGACAGGGCGTGCAGTCCGGCCCTACGCGGAATCGCCGTTCCTGGAGGAGCTCGAGTCAGGGTTTCTGCGTACGCCGATGACGTATCTGCTTTCGTGTCGTCCCGCAGCGACATTGGTGCGGTACTGAAGGCGCTTTATCGGTACGAAATGGTGACAGGGGCCAAGATTAACCGCGACAAGTCGTCCGGCTTGCGGCTAGGTGCCTGGAAGGGGGTCGATCTTCCGGGGCCCTTCGGTTGGACGGACGGTCCTGTCCGCATTCTCGGAGTGTGGTTTGGACCCGACCTCCAGCTGAAGAAGAATTGGTCTGAGGTACGAGCAAAGGTCAACGCCGCCGGTCAGACTTGGCGTCGACGGAGGTTGTCCGTGAAGGGCAGGGCGGAGGTGTGTACTACATACATTTTCCCTCTTGTCCTTTATCGATTGTCCGTACTTCCTCTCTGTGACGTCCATAAGAAGCCGCTTGAGCGCTCGCTATCCTCCATCTTATGGAGGGACGCGGGAATCTGGTCGACAGAGAAGTCTGTGCACAACGTCCGTGTCATGGGGGCCGGGAATGCCACACTTGCTGAGCCACAAACGTGCCTCGAGGTTGGCTTTCCTACGCCGCGCGTTGACAGGTGGAGATCCGATTATTGAGGGGATTGTGAGGGCCGCCTTCCCTCGCCTTACCATCAGTCCCCCCAAGCTCGCGGGTGGATCGCCGTCGTAAACCCCGGTTCAATCGGTTTTCTTTCGCGAGTGTCGGTCGGCCTTGTTGGCTGTCCCTTGGTTCAGTGACCTTTCTCGGCCTAGGAAGGTCTTCTATCGTTTGTTAGTGGAGGGGGTCGCGAAGGATCCCCTACGTGAGGATCTCGACTTGTCGGAGGAGGAGTTTCGCTCTTTTAAAGGCGCCAGCGGCGGATTATCTCAGTAACCCTGAGTTTTCGCTTACCTGGCGATTGGCTCGGAATCGGCTGCCTCTCAATGACAAGGCCTTCATATGGGGGTTTGGCGGATTTGCCAGACTGTGAACGGTGTGGACTTGGTTTAGAAGAAACGGCTTCGCACGCCTTCTACCATTGTCCCTGGTTCCGCCCCTTATGGGACCATGTCGGCGAGCTGACGGCTCGTCTCGCTCCCCGAAAAGCTTGTGCCCATTGATCGCGCATACGCGTGTGACAATGTGTCGCCCCCGTATTCTGGGGTGAAACGAATGTCGTTTCTATCGCTGCTGGCCACGGCTCGAATGGTGATTTGGACGACGCGACAGGAGGAGGTCTTGCGAGGCAACTGTTTTTCTCGTCAGGATCTTGTCGATTCTTTGAGCATCAGCTCAAGATGAAGATTAGAACCGATAGAAAACGATTGCATTCGACAGTCTTCAGCGAAAGGTGGGTGAAAGAGGCGAGCTTGGTTCGTTTGAACGGGGCTAGCCTTGATTTTCTTTTTAGGTCAAGCCTACGTCACATCGGGGTGGTTTCCTGAGGAGCCCTTCCCCTGGTTAGGTTAGACAAGCTTTGGTGTACCTAGTTAATGTGAGTAAATGTGTTGTTTCTGGCCTGTTCCAGCCACTTCTTTGGTTATGATCCAGTTTGAGATTCCCAACCTCCCAGTTTGTTTTTGGACCCCCCTTTTTTTTATCTCGACTGGGTCAGCGTTATATTCTCCCATGCCTGTATATTTTTTTATCCGTTCCCACACCCTTAGTGAGAGACAGCTTTTTGATTTTGTCCCATGGGCAGAATACAGCGGCCTCTTTGTATTTGAGGGTTGGACGGGCCCTACTAACATCAGTTATGTTCAATTTGACTTATGTTTATATTTTCAGTTTATTATTATGTTCATCTCCCTCCCCCTCATCTCATCCCTTTCATCACGAGATTTTTTCTATATATACAATTATCATTAAATTTTTAATTGCATGGGGCGCGTTTTGTAGGTCCCCCCCTTGTGAGGATGTGGTATTATGGTGTGTTCTAAGGATTGTTTGGTGATGGATGAGTTCTTACTGGTGAATGGGCAAATTGTAATGAGGAATGGGTCGTGAATCGGATTAGCTAGGTATAAGATAGTCAGTGAAGACCAGCCTTAACCCCTCCCCTTTTGATATGCACGCCTTGTTTTTTTCATAATTGTATTTTTTCGAATTCAGATAATCGAATAAAATAAATGTAGTACGCTGCCTTTGTAACAACGAAAGAACCCTTGTCGAAACTGATTGTTACTTTCTTCGGCGCGATCCCGTCTCCACGGTCGATCCGCCCTGGAAGGTGTAACACCTTTTTGACCTAATAATGGCCTAGTGATACAGTTTTAATCCGATCCCGTTTTATGTCGATCCGCACTGTGTAGTTGCATCAAATGTTCTGCCTTGGCCCTGTTTAAACTTGACTCCGTCTTTCGCCTGGTGATACACTTTGGCACGATCCTATAGCACCTCGATCCGCCCATGAAATTATAAGTCGTATCACCAAGGCTGCCTTGGCCCTGTTTATCGTACAGGAATCAGTGTTTCAATGACCGAACCAGCTACGTTCGCCGACATCAACCCTAAACTGGATGGGCCAGATCAACCCTAAACTAAAACACCAAGATCAACTATATTCGAAAACCAGCTACGTTCGCCGACCAACTTAATATAGTTTTTTACCAGCTACATTCGACGGAACCAGCTACGTTCGTCGACCAATCCATAAACTACCGGACCAGATCAACTATATTCGACCGAGACAGCTACGTTCGCCGATCAACCAGTCACATTTGACCCAACACCGATGTAAACGTGTTAATAAATTCGACACTTTTGTTCATAACAAAAACCTTTGCCTTTGTCCCGTCATTGTCTTGGCTGTTCACATTTATCGTACATTAAAAACCAGCCTGACAGGGGCGACATCCTAAATATTACCGCAACAGTACTTATTTTGTTTTTTGTTTGCATCTATAATATTTTTTTTTAAAATATCCTGAACAAATATGAATTCAAATTTTGCATTATTATAAAAACAATGACTAGGAAGAGTCAAAGTTGTTCCATAAACTATTTAGGCTGAGGTACATTGTGCATCATCATCCTTGACTTTGTTTATTATAGACAATATTATAATGATAAATTGTCTGCCCAGTCATTTTCATTGTTTCAGAAGTTCGTAAAATTTTAATTATCTGAGTTAAACTAAATGGAGAAATAGGTGTTACGATATGTCTGGTAAACTTATTTTGTTGACATGCTGGGCAATTTTTTATCCAGGTCCATATGTCTTGTTATGCTTAGTCATACATATCTTTAAGCTATCATTTTAACAGCAGCTCATACTTTGGTGTGATATCTCATGAAAATATTGAAAAATAGCTTTATACGGAGGTAAGTATAGCCTCAAATTCTTGAAGGATATATCACAAAATATTTTTATTCCTAAAAAGAGCAGCTAAAGTAACATCCCATGTACTGATGTATTCATCCTTTTTGTTCATCTGCTACAGACACACAGTTGAAATCTGCTAAGTCTGTGTGATGAATTGTCATTCTTAATAGGGTATTGACTAAAGCAGGAGTCGGCAACTCATTCGACCCCGCCAGTCGGATCGTGTTATAATGACGGGTCGCGGGCCGGACGAAGGCCATTAATGAAAAATTAAGGAAAATTACATATGCAGACCCCTGTCAACCTAAATATTAAAAACCATAATGAAAATAAACATTGAGAAATCAGAAAAACAAAAGAAAATCTAAAATTAAAAACACCTAATTACTTTTCCTCAAGGAACGTCAAAATACTTCAAAGTGAAAAAATCAACCGAAGTGAAATGGATGAAATTATGACGTGTAGGTTTGAAACTGTTATTGAAATTTGTTCCACAAATGAACCACAGACACACACATCAAACAAAAACGAAGCACATATACCCATACATACGAGTACAAATAGTTGCAAACATATACACTTACGTACATATGCGGTATCATACACACATTCATGAGGCATGTATGTATAATGCGCGTATGTTTAACTGTCTTTAGATTTCTGCTACCTCACATGTCAGTCTCTCCCTGGCCTCTTGCACTTTATCGTTCCTTTCGCTTCTGTTATCTTTTAATGTAGCCAAGGGTCATAACAAATATGTATCCATTATTTGACATTAAACGTAGGCAACGCAACTTGGTAAAATAAGTCTCATGAAAGATAACTAGCAATAGTTTTAATTCAAATATTTTCTATGGAAAATGACATAAAAATAGAGTCATTTTAACGTTAAAAATATAACAAATTTCAAAATGCCTTCGTCGGCCCAAGTCAAAAATGCCTCGTTTGTCCGGATCTGGAAAAGGGCCGTAGGTTGCCGACCCTTGGACTTAAGGCCGTGTTAGGTCCAGGACTAGTTTGTCTGAAATTCCATGAACTATAAAATTTATAATTTTTTTTTAAATTAAATCTCTTGGTGAATATTGATTGTTTGGTGGGTGTAGTACCTTTATCAGAGGTTTGTGATCTGTAAAAACATAGAAGTTTCTATCTTTCAGAATGTGCTGAAAATATATTAGTGTTAAATAGATGGTCAAATGTTCTTTGGAAAAGATAATGTGAACCCTTTGAGCGGTAGTCATTTTGGTAAGGAAGAATGAGATTGGCTTGGCAATGCCATTAGTAACTTGTGGTAGCACTATTCCAATAGCTACTGCTGTTGTGTGTTGCTAATGTCAGTTTTCTGTCAGTGTCCTCACTTAAATAGTTGATCCAGGTGTAGTTTATTAAGGTTGATTTGCGTGTTCTATTGCTTACCAAATTTAAATTAATGTTTTACTATTTTTATCATTTTCATCACTATTGACCTCCCTTTTTCCCTACTTTAGTTCCATTTTTCTAATTTTATCATTTTCATCATTAGTTTTCCTCATGTTTTCCTGCTTTTGCCACAATTTACAACTGTTATTTTTCTAGAAATACTAACAACTGGTAAAAGGATAAGGGCAAAGAAGTAAATGGTATATACCACATCCATACCTTCTTTCAGAGACAAGTTCAGACCAAACACTCCAAGAATGCAGGTGGGATCATCAGTACAACTGGAGAGGGTCCAGAAGAGCAACACATTTCTAAGAACCCAACTTCAAAATCAGAAGACTTGTTGTAGCTAACAATGTTGCTGTAGTGTAACACAAAAATGGATATGTCATCGGCATATGCAAAAGCTCTGGCTCAACACTTTCCAGGTAAACAGATTCTACATAGGGATGCACTGTCCTTCAGTGTGCACAGAAGGGGCTCCAACATAAAGTAGATCATAAAGGGATCATAAAGTAGAAGTGACAGTGGTCAACCCTAAAGAACCAAACATGACAGCGTGAAGGCTCCAGTCAGGCTCCCATTCACCTCTACCACAGCACTGGGGGAGAGATACGGCAGTTACAGAAGTTGGTTTTAACTCCAGCAGCCTGAAGGAGAGCTGCCAGTACTGATAGTTGAGCATTTTGGTCCTAGTTGATCAGTGCAGCCTCTTCATCATCTTCTACATCCTCTAGGACTGTTCAGATCAGATGCAGGTTGCCTGAATTGTTTGGACCTTCACAATACAAGTCTCCTCTGGCCCCAACTGAATTTCAGCAACTGACTGCAAACACTCCATCATGCTCTTGGCCAAAATCTAACCGAATGTTCAACAGACTTATGGGCCATCTAGTTCCCACCCACCATGCTTGTCCTTTAACACCATGATCACATTACTGGATATCCGATCAGGGACAGATTCCTGATGGAATCAGTTGTTGAACACCATTGTCAAGATAGGTACAAACATGTGCAACAGCCTCAAGTGCAAGTTGTAGGGCAGACCAAATTCTAGAGACTTGCCACTGTTGACCCTCTTCAATGTATTATAGATTTCACAGTTAGCCGCTTTAGTTGATGAATTCCAAGGAAAGTAGCTGTGAAACCCTTGTTTACAGAGACCAGGATCCTTGGTAAACTTGTTCCAGAAATGCTGTTGATATATCTTGCACAGGTTATTGGTCACTCGCAGGACATGTCCATCTAGGGTGTTGACCTGGCAAATGTAACAATCAGAACTGATGTATTCCTCCTTGTGCAAGTCCATGCCCATGTTCATTTTCATTAACTACTTGGCCTTGGTAGTTAATTTTCAAATATAAATGCTCCACAATCCTAATAGCCTACCCATTCTAATGGATAAATGTGTTAACCAACCTGTCCAGACTATCCTCAAATAAATAATTTACTAATGTGAGTCTTTGGGTATATTGTGTGTTGAAAGTCCTAATGCTATCCTTAAGGCTCTCCTACCAACTGTTCCCAACTACCACCCCCACTAATTCCTGCTGCACTAATCTAGTTAACTTTAACTGGAAGCCCTCCATGTCCAGCAAGTTTCTAATGCCATCTGAGTACAAAGAAGTCTGTAGACTGAATTGCCTACCCAACAGAACATGAGACGGTATAGTAAATTGAGATCAACTCTTACTAACATTCTATCCAAGTAGCTTACCACTTGGGTAAATGTACAACTGAGGCCTCATGTCCTTATTTCTCGCCTGAGATGATCAATCCCGTATCTATCGACAAGACCAAATTCGTTGATCCGATCAACTAGGCTATGATCACTTCACCTCCTGCTAGCTCCACGCCTCTGTCTAAATTGGGGTCTAGGATAATATTCCAGTTCCCCATTAAAACTAGGCATATCAGATTCATCGGGTATAGGCCCAACTGATGGAAGAAGGAATAATGATTCCTATGATCGTTGGGTGCATAAACTGCAACGAACAGAAACGAATCCCTTTTTACGGCAATATAGGCCACAAAAACCTCCATGCCAACATTTTGAAATTTGATTTTGTATCCTGAATACACTTCACCAGCAAGGAAACTCCTGTGGCTGATTGGTCCCTGCATGCTGAATAAACAACAAAGTCGTTAGACAACATATAAGCATTGACCTTGCAAAGACAAATCACAAAGCAAGCAGTCCGCCTTACTTTGATCTTTAAGCATGCCAACCTGATAGCCATTTTCAGGTCTAGTCACAGGCAGGGCAAAATTCTATGGTGGACAGGACCTCAACAGATTGTCCCAGGTTTTACAAATGAGACATTTAAATGAGGTTAGCCTTAAATCAACTCTTATAATGGGGTGGAGCAAAACCAGGAGCTTCCCATTTAAACAGTGTTCTTTTAAGGAAAAAATTACCATTATAAAAACGAACAATATTGTGTCAGGTGCAAAACGATGATGGTGATACAATTGATTCACCGTCAATATTTGACGACTGGCTCCAAACCCAACACATTTTCTAATACAATCCCTCTTTATTATTTATGTAACAAAGACCAGGATTATTCTCCATCACATTAATATGACACATATTCAATAAATAAATCCATACTAAAAAGAGATGCCAATAAGAAGAACAATGTTGGACAACATCCCACACGCTTCAGAGACTTTTATCATATGGCTTGACAAAATATACACGAATAACGCTCCTGTAAATGAGACCGAGATCTGGGGATTATTGTTATAAAATGAAATAAGACATATCTCGGCTGATTTACAGGCAAATAATCAAGATACTCAAGAAGAACCGGATGTGAACGGGACAAAGCCCCGTCACAAAATGACCATTATCTTCGTTTACAAATGTTCCCGACGCACGAGTTCCGGTCGAAAAATAAAATAATATTTAAAGTGTTCTATTTTTCGTCCAATAAAAATGCTTCCCTCCTAATTATACTCGCTTCGTTTTTCGAGCCTGTTAAGCCATAAAAAAACGCCATAAAAGGGGTCACATGGAAGTACAACAGGCAGTCAACAGGTGGCCAGGGAAGAGACCTGTCACGGTCAGAAGCTGTCAGCAGGGGAGCATCAACCAGCGTCAACCTGTGTGAACTACTATGAGAGATCGACCTAGATCCGAAGTCGGCTTATGAACTATACCACAAGGTAGCTGTCCGAAACCCTCACGTTCCTGTTGAAATAAATCACGTAAATCTATTTCTGCTGTTGTATTTCTTTCTTGCAACCATACGCTTGTCTATAACAGTTCTATTTTACTATTCTTGAAATATGATTTATTTTATTTTTTCCTTATTTCACTTCATGTTTTTCTGCATTAGTTCCTGTTTAACTGTGAAATTGTCCAGCATAGGCAAATTAATCTTTAAATATTTATTCTTTACAAAAATATAATACAAGGGTGGGGAAGGCTGGTCTTCATCTGGGCCTACATTTAACTTAGCTAGACACAATCACAGACCCAAGCATACTATTATTTTCCTTACACAAAACATTATTTACAATTTAAGTTGTAGCGACTGCTATGCCTTTCCACGCCCACATATTATTCGTCTCCGATTGGCTAATAAATCAATACTGCCTTTCTATAGGACAATTTAACCATCGCAGTCGTTGCTTTGAATTTTTCAGTTTTTAACTTGCTTACTGGTTTCGTTAGTACAAATTTAGTGATTGGTCAAATTTTAACCAATCACATATTTTAGTGCAAAAATCAACTTTTCCCATGGTTTCGCTTCAGCCTATCTGTAATTATTAAAAAGAGGCGACTTTTTCAATTTTTCGCCAGTGAAGTCCACTAAATTTCGCCTGTCAACACAAACCTATGACTTTAAAAACAAATTTCAAAACATTACACAATTTTTACAGAATTTTATAATACATATATACATATCTCTCTGAAAAAAAATCAAGTTCAATCAACCAGAACTTTGTTTATTTCTCTAACACACACACTTTCTGATCAATTGTATTCTTGTGTTATCTATTCTAACAGCAGACTTGTTCTAACATTGATTCTTGAACATTTCTTTACAGATAAAGAGAACTTTCTTTCGAACAATCAATTACAAATCTAAATCCAGTAAAAGGAAAGCAACTTCTTTTCCCTTAATCTATACATTGAATACAAATTATTGTATATTTTGTTCTTGTATGTTATTTCAATATATACTTGTTGATTCACATTTGGAGTTTCGTTGTTTTCTTGAATCATTAATAATACAAAAGATATATGCGCTAAAGAACACGCCCATAACAAAGTTACTAGAGAAAAAAGACATTACATTATGTTTACTTGTAGATTAAATTCACCTAAAACCTTATTTTGGTCATAAAAGGTGGTAATATTCTTGGTTTAAGCAACAAAAGCAATGAGTCTGCAACAAGTGCTTTGTTTTTATTATAGTTTTAAAATAAATTCTTTAAATAAAAATTCTGTTGTGCATATTATTCCAAAAGAAATTCAAAAAAAGCAATATTTAGGACATAAACATAATTAAATAAGAAAATAATTGATCTTAGATTTTAAAAGATTTATCTAAAATTTCAATTAGCTTTCTTAAAATTGCATTAAAACCTGTTATGAATGATATTACTATCAGTCATAACAGGTAGTAATGCAATAAGAAAGCTATGGCTTTTTGTAGTCCTGCAAAACTTTCAATTGTATATCCACATATAGTTATGAAACCCAAACATCTTTTCTTCATATTTGATTCAGTTTATATACTAAAATGCATTAGAAACAACTGGTTTGGTTAAAAAGATGCAAGTAAATGCAGGATGTTCCCAAAATTTAGGTCAATGGAAATCAAAGTGCCCCATTTTGTACTTCATGCATTGGAATATCAGTCAATTTTGAAATATTGTCATAAAGTGACCTTAAAGGCTCTTCCTCTCACTAGTCTTGAAAGTTAAAATGTTTCATTAGTTTTGAAAATTTTAAACCAATTCATTATTCAGGGATTGCTAACCTTAGGGAAACAGAAATGTTTGCCTAACTTTGCAGAATACAAACATTTTATACTTGATGGACAATACTGAATGTAAAAGATTGGTGACTTAACAATAAATATGCTAATCCATTTAAAGTAAATGATGACAATTATGTATTTCTCAGTGGTTGGAAACTTGGAATAGCATTCCTAGAAATAATGGGAAGCTATCAAATGAAATTTTCACAGCTTTGACAATTGATTAATGATAATTGTTGAAGTACTGGTTAAGAAAACACAAAATAACTAGAAAGTGTCGAAGATATCATTCGAAATCGCAAAGATTTTAAGAGTTAGCCAAGTGACAGAGCAATGTATTATTTGTAAGATGAAAAAGGGAATTTCATAAACAAAGTTGATAATTCTGAACTGAGAAATCCTGAATAAGCAGGGATGTCAAAGAGTTAATTAATGAAACAAGCTTAGCCACACCCACACGACTGAGATGCCATTGGTCGGATGGTAGTAATGGTGATAGACGGAGGTAAATTGGTAAGAAAGACAGGGAAATTACTAATGCCCACCGAAAGGATTTGGTATGAGGTAAAATATGAGAACTGTCAGTTTTTCAAAACATAGCTATCCTGCAAACTCTCCTCACGGATGAAGGATCCTCCCCAAAAATGGAAAGTTATTAATTTTCCAAAATAAGAATCTCATCAATTTTCCTAGCCAGACAACAAAAAGGGTCCCTTTTCAGAAAAACATAATTACCAAAAACCCCAGGCTGTTTTTTGGTCCGGTTTTTAGTCAGTCCATATAAGCGAGCGCCCTCAGGAAGTTCACCAGTGGAGCTCAGTTAGCAGTTGGAGTTGCAGAAGTTTGCACGCGGCCCCTCAACCTCCGGCGTCTTACTCTCGGGGTTGAGGTGTCTACTCGGTCCTAACTGAACTTAATTCATTTAAAAGGTCCCTGAATTCCGTAGATTATTCGACCGGCCCGCTGGTTTAATCCTGCTTCCTGCCCACGTTGTGATTTGTTTGATCCAGAAAGCAAAAGTGATGTCTGTCCATTCACGGTCGACTGAAGTTGTAGACACGGCTAGGGTGTCTGCACTAAGAAGTTTAGAATGCAGCAAAAAAAAAAATTAATATCTGCAGAAAGCCGGACAAACATCGATTCAATGGTTGAATTGTTAATGTCTTTTATATAGCAGAAAAGAATAGTAGAGAAGAGAAACGGGTTAATAGAAAAGAAAAAAAAAAATTCATACACTGGATTCTAGATTAGAGAGAGAAGAGAGAGAGAATTGTGTGTGATTATCTTGTTAAATCGTCTCAGAATGATATATGACTCTTGCGATGGAGGGATAAAGATTTCTGTTTTTTAAACAAAGTTATAATGGCATATCTCTTCCCAACACTCCCCGGGCCAATTTTTCTTTTCTTTTGAAATAATTTTCTCCCGTCTGCCTTTTTCAGCATAACTTTAAAGTTTATATAGATAAACCTGTCTGGTTATAACTGGCCCTCGGCCCTACTACTTCATAATATTATCACGGGGTTCTGGCTGCTTCAACCAAAATCATGTGAATTCCAAAGTTCCTTCTAGCTTACTTAGCTCTATTTCAATTTTTAATCGATAAAAATTATTTCGACCATTTCCATTGTTTATTGATGATCAGATTCAATGGGCACAACATCTACTCTAGATCAGATTTCCCCATCAGTAAACAAAATACTCTGGTTTCATTTCGCTATTTAAATCTTCTCCAATTTCACTAAAAAAAATATGTGTATGTGTGTTCCAGACTCATCCTGCACTTCACTCAATGTTTCTCTCTCTCTGTCAAATAGCTGCTTTCACTTAAATACTAAACCAGTTGACTTGTCTAGGAAGTATAAAAGTGTTACTCTCAGAGGAAACGGGTTGGGGAAAACACACACTCCTGTATAGAACAGACTGATAAAAGTTGATTTGCTTTCTTTCAATATACCCGAACCTTTTTCTGGTTTTTAATTATTTATTTTTATGCTTGTGTGACATCACCTCTAGTTTAGACTCATCTTGCACTACGGTCAGATGCCTGATTGATCTCATCTACATAAGATCAAATCACAATGTGGGTAGGTTAGACTTCAGATCAAAGTAGTTATTGGAAGCGAGCTGAGAACGACAGAATTGGTGTTGAACTGGTTGCATCTGGTGCGAAGCCATTAGAATCGACTGACCACCACATTTGGTGTTGCTGACCAAAGATCCCATTGGGTTTTGACCGCCGATTGACCAGGTCATGTGATGGTAGCAGCGACTAAGAGTCAACCCCAAAACGCTGAAATATAAGTATCATATTTTGTTTTAACTATGAGTTGAATGCTATATAATAATACTGTGTCACAGATCACCTTGAGGATAGATATGGTCAGTACTGGCAACTTGGGGGAGATCAATATAATATCTCTATACATCAAGTATTTGAATGTTAAAAAACATCAGAATGATGTCAGTTTTAAAATTGAGACTGTTACTTAATAATAAAAGTATTGATTTGAAAAATGTAGAAATTAACAACGATAAAGGGGCAGTGGAGCTAAATTTAGATATTTATAAATTTAACAGATGAAACATATGAAGATGTTAATGAATGCAGGGAAATTGTTCCTGTTATATTATATATAGCAGATTATGGCTGTTATGCAGTTTTATGAAAATGAATTATCTGGAAATGAAAATGAGGACAAAACACCTGAAATAAACAGCTATTTTCTGGGGATTAGTAAAGGTTCTCTGCTATATCCTAATGATACTACTACAAATTCTGTTCTCTATAATTATATAATTATTAACTGACAAAAAATTATTTTCTTTTCAATAAATCAAATGAAATTAACCATGTACATAACCTTCAATGTTTTGGCAGATAATGATCATTTTTTTCATGTGAAATTTTGTGTTGAGGGTCACAGTATTGAAAAATTAGAAAGGTTGCTTGTCTGGAGCTTTTCAAATATTCTTTTGAATAATTTTTGTGCTAGGGAAAATATTACTAGAAACAAGTTAACCAAAAAAAGGACTTCAAACCTTCAACTATTTCCCATATACCTGTCTATATTTTTGAGATGAGGAAGGCATTATGTACATTATTTCCTCTTTGTTGCCATATTTATTACAATGTTTCGGCTGTTGTATGCTCTGGCCTTCTTCAGGTATTTGGAATGTTGAACTGAACCCTTTATTTCACTCACTGGGGCAGACTAGTTCAACGTGCCATGTTTAATGCATGTCAGTTATCAGTTATCTCCTGTTAATTCCTTAATCGGGTATTGAACTCACACTCTTTGGGTCCTGTCACTGGATCTAACCAACGCATGATAATTCTGGGTATTATAAACCATTTCAGCGACCATTTTTTACTAGTGCTCATATTGAAGTTTTTGCTGTTATCATTGTATGTTTTTACTAGCGCTTATATTGCAATTTTTTGTTGTTATTATCGCTTTTCTCTGGCAATCCTTATTACTGGTTCCCATATTGTATTATTAGTCGGCTCAGGAGATTTTTGTGGCCTAGCATATGTGCTGAGTCAAGTTTACGAATTTTCCAATGGTGTTCTTTGTCTATGATCTCAACCTGATCCCACAGAGGTCGGTGATCTCCCTTTTCTCTCCATATGTGGTTAGCCATGCTTGATTTTTCCACTTCCCCTCGTGTTACAGCTTTCTGGTATTCTTGAAGCCTTACCTTAAGTGGGCAGCCTGTCTCCCCTTTATGTTTCTTTCCGCATCTGCACAGGATAGCGTACACACAGTTTTTAATAATATTCTCCTCTATGGGACGTCTTACTCGGGAGAGATATCTGCGAAGTGTCGTCCAGCTGTTGAAGGTTGTCCTGATGGACCGCAGATCCTTTGTATTTTCTCTGATAACCCCTTCACATAAGGCAGGCAGGCTGTTTTCTGCCTATCCCAATCTCTGTCCTGTCGATATATGTGTTCAGTTCAACATTACAACCACCTGAAGAAGGCCGGAGCATACAATGGCCGAAACGTTGTGATAAATATGGCAACAAAGATGAGGACAATAGTTCGAATAATGTAAATAATGTTCCCATATACCTGTAGTATAACATTTTTTCTACAATTATTTAAAATTTGTCTTATTTTCTACCTAACAAAATGTTAATATTTAATTTTACACTATTATAACTACAGAATAATTAAAATAAAATAAAAATGCAAATTAAAACCATGTTGATTTTTTATTTTAAAGCAAAGAGTTTTCAAATAAGTTTACACAATCAAAATAAGGAGAAATAATTTTACAGTCTTTAAATTCAGTAATGAAATGTAAATTTTTTTTAACACAACCACAAATTGAGTTGCACCCATATATTGTAGGGTTGTAGTGGTATGTCAACATATTTTAATGACAAGAAATATGTAGGAATGGAACGAGAGATGTACAATGTAACAGGTTTATTCATCAACTGAATATACAACCGTTAAAATACAGGAAGTATAAAATTGACCCATTTTTAGAGATTCCTTAGAAAGGGAGATAACTGTATCCACAGTTTACCCTAACACCCACACCCTTTAAACTTTGGATAGCAGTAATTTTGGTACCAATAATTATAACTTGGTCTTTCACAGAGTCCTTTAAAAATGTCTGTAACATTCTTAACTGTTGGAATATATTTTAAGTTTATGAAATGATGGAGGAGAGGAAGCACCCAAAAACTGAAAAAAAATATTCAAATTAAAACAAAACAGATATTAGTAGGACCCGTCCACCCAACCAAATAAGAGTTGCCACTGTATTCCGCCAGTAGACAGAATCAAGAAGCGCACTCACTAATGGGGTGGAAAGGGAAAAAATAAACGACGGAATGGGAAAATCAAAAGCTTTTTTTCTGAGATGAAAAAAGGAGACAAAAACAAACTAGAATGGTTAGGAATATTGACATGGATCATAGCAAAAGGGTGTGCTGGGAACAGGTCAAGAACAACACTTATTCACATTAACAAGGAAAACAAATAGTGTATAATTTATCCAGGGGAGGGTCTACAGGAAACCGTCCCATTGCATTAAGGGGACTTAAAAGAGAAAATCAAGGCTAGCCCCGTTCACGTGAACCAGGCTCACCATAAATACCCACCTTTTGCTGAAATCTGTTGACATCAAACACTTTCTGTCAGATTTGGTCTTTATTCTGAGCTGATGCTCAAAGAATCCGACCAGATCCTGGTGAGAATAATGATTGTATTGCAAGATTCCCTCCATTTGCAACTTCCACAACTCGCTGTCATAATCCCAGAAAGGGCGCATCATGAAGACAATGGTGGAAGGCGTGCGAAGATGTTTCCTCTAAACCAAGGCCACACCAATGACAGCCGGCAGATCCACCCCACCCCATCTGAAGGCTACGTCAATGAGAGGTAGCACGTTTCGAATCAATTCCCAGGTAAGCGAAAACTGAGATAGTCCGCTGCTGGTGACCTAGACCAGAAAGAGCACAACTCTGATGCCGACAAGCCGAGCCGTCCACAAAGACTGTCCGTCGCAACCGCCTCCACTAGATCACGATACAATAGCCTACGATGCCATGAAAAATCACTGGACCTAGGAAAGGCTTTTGTGGCCGCCGGACACTCTCACAGGAATCTCGATTGATTCCAAGGCTTATGATGACGCTCAGCCTGCGAGACGGTGAGAGTGATGGTAAAGCTAGGGAAGGCATCCCTAACACTCCTCTCCGAAACTGAGTTTTCCATCAACACACGCCGTTGGAAAACCAACCTTGAATCATGCCAATGGAACATCAAGTGTGGCATCCCATGACACGGATGTTGGACAACAGTCTTTTTACAGACCAGATGTTTGCAACCAACCCACAAGAGGGTGGCCAACAAGCAAATCTAGCGCCTTCTTTCTATCTTGCAGAGAGGAAGTACAGCCAATCCATAAAGGATAATAGGGAACACGCCTCAGCTTTACCCTTTATGGACAAGCACCGTCAAAGCCAAGTATGGACCGCCACTTCGACCTTTGACTGTACTTCGGTCCAATTCTTCTTTAGCTGGGTCTGAACCAAGAATGTGGATAGCTCCGTCTGTCCAACTAAAGGGCTCCAGAAGTGACTCCCTTCCAGGTACTGAGCTAGAAGTCAGACGATATTTCCTTTTGTTTTCAGCATCTGAATTGAAAAATACCAAAATCAGCTATATTTCGTTTTGTTTCCAGCATCTCAATTGAAAAATACCAAATCAGCGATATTTCCTTTTCCTTTCAGCATATCAAATGAAAATACCAAAATCAGCTATATGTCCTTTTGTTTTCAGCATCTCAATTGAAAAATAATAAACCAGCTATATTTCCTTTTTTTTGAGGATTTCAATTAAAAAATACCAAATCAACTATATTTCCTTTTGTTTTCAGCATCACAATCAAAAAAAAACAAAATCAGCTACATTTCCTTTTGTTTTCAGCATGTGAATTGAAAAATACCAAAATCAGCAATATTTCCATTTGTTTTCAGCATCTCAATACAAAAATAATAAAATCAGATATATTACCTTTTGTTTTCAGTAAATCAATTGAAAAATACCAAAATCAGCAATATTTCCTTTTTTTTGAGGATTTCAATTAAAAAATACCAAATCAACTATATTTCCTTTTGTTTTCAGCATCACAATAAAAAAAAAAAACAAAATCAGCTACATTTCCTTTTGTTTTCAGCATGTGAATTGAAAAATACCAAAATCAGCAATATTTCCATTTGTTTTCAGCATCTCAATACAAAAATAATAAAATCAGATATATTACCTTTTGTTTTCAGTAAATCAATTGAAAAATACCAAAATCAGCTATATTTCCATTTGTTTTCAGCATCTCAAATGAAAAATACCGAAATCATATATACTTCTTTTGTTTTCAGTATCTCAATTGATAAAATACCAAAATCAGATACATTTATTAAATGGAACCAAAAGTAGGCAAAGGGGAATACGAGAAGAAAATGAGAAAGAAATTAAAATGGGAAAAGTATAACACCTAGAAACATACTGAAGAAACAGAAACAAAATAATTTTAAAGGAAATTCTTTTAGGCAAAGGGAAAAACGGAGAAGAAAATGAGAAAGTAATTAAAATGGGAAAAGTATAACACCTAGAAACATAATGAAGGAACAGAAACAAAATAATTTTTAAGGGAAACGAAAAATGAGGCAAAGGGAAAAACGGAGGAGAAAATGAGAAAGTAATTAAAATTGGGAAAAGTATAACACCTTTTCTACATAATGAAGGAACAGAAACAAAATAATTTTAAAGGAAACCGAAAAATAGGCAAAGGGAAAACAGCGGAGAAAAAATGAGAAAGTAATTAAAATGGGGAAAAGTATAACACCCTAGAAACATAATGAAGGAACAGAAACAAAATAATTTTAAAGGGAAACGAAAATAGGCAAAGGGAAAAACGGAGAAGAAAAATGAGAAAAGAAATAAAAAAGGAAAAGTAAACACCTAATGAACATAATGAAGGAACAGAAACAAAAATAATTTTAAAGGGAACTGAAAATAGGCAAAGGAAAAACGGAGGAGAAAAAAAAATGAGAAAGTAATTAAAATGGGGAAAAGTATAACACCTAGAAACATAATTCTAGGAACAGAAAAAAAAATAATTGTAAGGAACCGAAAATAAGCAAAGGAAAAACGGAGAAGAAAAAGAAAAAGAAATTAAAATGGGGAAAAGAATAATGATTTAGAAACATACTGAAGAAACAAAAAAAAATAATTTTAAAGGAAACCGAAAATAGGCAAAGGAAAAACGGAGAAGAAAATGAGAAAGAAATTAAAATGGGGAAAAAGTATAACAATTTTTCAAAAGATAAAGAAAGAAAAAGAAAAAAAAAAAGGAGAAAAGGGAACCGAAAAAAAAGAAAAAAAGGAAAAAAGAGGAGAAAATGAGAAAATAAAAAAAAAGAAAAAAAAGAAAAATAAAAGGAAACATAATGAAGGAACAGAAAAAAAATAAAAGAAAAAGGAACCGAAAATAAATAAAAGGAAAAAAGGAGGAGAAATGAGAAAAAAGAGAAAAAATGGGGAAAAGTATAACAAATAGAAACATAATGAAGGAACAGAAATCAAAATAATTTTAAAGGGAAGAAAAAATAGGCAAAGAATTAAAATTTTTTGGAGAAAATGAGAAAGAAAAAAAATGGGAAAGAATAAAGAGAGAAACATAATGAAGGAAAAGAAAAAAAAATGATTTTAAAGGGAAAGGAAAAAAGAGGCAAAGGGAAAACGGAGAAGAAAATGAAAGAAATTAAAATGGGAAAAGAAAAAAAAAACATAATGAAGGAAAAAACAAAAATAATTTTTTAAATAAAAAGAAAATAGGAAAAGGAAAAAACGGAGAAGAAAATGAGAAAGAAATTAAAATGGAAAAGTATAAACAAAGAAAAAAGAAAAGAAAGAAAAAAAAAACAAAATAAATTTTAAAGGGAAAAGAAAAATCAAAGAAAAAAATGGAGAAAAAAAAAAAAAGAAAGAAATGAAAAAAAAAGAAAGAAAAAGAAACAAAAAGAAGAAAAAGAAAAAAAAAAAAAAACTGTACGAAAATAGTGGCAAAAAAAAAAAAAAAAATGGAAAGGAGAAAAAAGAAGGAAAGAAAAGAAAGAAAAAAGGGGAAAAGAAAAAAATAAAAGAAACCAGTAAAATGGGAACAGAAACAAAATAAAATGAGAAAGAAAAGGGAAAAAGAAAATAAAAAAAAGGGAAAAAAACGCTTTTGGGAGAAAATGAGAAAGTTCAGAAAAATAAAAAGGAAAAAATATAAAAAGAAAAAATGAAAAAAGAAATGAAAATAAAATAATTTGAAGGAAAGAAAAAAAGGAAAAAAGGAAAAAAAATGGAAAAAAAATGAAAGAAAGAAAAAGAAAAACAAAAAAGAATTTTAAAAAAGAAAGACAAAAAAAAGAAAAAAAAAAATAATTTTAAAAGGGAACTGAAAATAGGCAAAAGGAAAAAAAGAAGAAAAAAAAAGAAAAAAAGAAAAGTAAAAAAGAAGAAAATAATGAAGAAACAGAAAATTAGGAATTGAAAAAAGGAAACTGAAAATGAGAAAAAAAAGAAAAACGGAAAGAAAAGAGAAAGAAATTAAAAAATGGAAAAGTAAAAAAAAAGAAAAAAAAGAAGAAAAGAAAAAAAAAATTTTTTTTTTTGGAAAAAAAAAAGAAAAAAAAAAAAAACGAGAAGAAAAAGAGAAAGAAATTAAAAGAAAAGAAAAGTAAGAAAAAAAGAAGAAATGAAAAGAAAAAGAAAATAAAAAGAATGAAAAAAAAAGAAAGAAATAAAAGAAAAAAAAAAAAAAAAAAAAAAAAGAAAAAAAAAGAAAAAAAAAAAAATAAAAACAAATGAAAAAAGAGAAAGAAAAAAAAAGAAGAAAAGGAAAAAAAAAATAAAAGAAAAAAAATGAAAAAAAAAAAAGAAAAAAGAAAAAAAAAAGAAATCAAAAAATGAATGAAGGAACAGAAAAAAAATGAAAATGAAAAGAAAAAAAAAGAAGAAAGGGAAAAACGAGGAGAAAAAAAAAAGAAAGAAAAAAATGGGGAAAAATAAAAAAAAAAAGATAATGAAGGAAAGAAAAAAAAAAAAAAAGAAAGGAAAAAGAAAAGAAAAAAAAGGAAAAAAAAAAAGGAAAAAGAAAAAAAAGAAAAAGAAATATGAAAAGAAAAAAAAGAAAAAAAAAGAAAAATGAAGAAAAAGAAAGAAAAAAAGAAAGGAAAAAAAAAAAAAAAGAAAAAAAAAAAGAAAAGAAAAAGAAAGAAAAACAAAAATTTAAAAAGAAAAACAAAAAAAACAAAAAAAAGAAAAAAATAAAAAAAAGAAAAAAAAAAAAAAAAAAAAAGTTCTTTAAAGGAGAAGAAAATTCAAAAAAAAAAAAAGGGAAAAGGAAAAAAGAAAGAAAACAAAATGAAGAAAGAAAGAAAAAAAAGAAGAGAAAAAAAAAAATAAAAAAGAAAAATGAAAAATGGAGAAAAAAAAAAAGAAAGAAAAAAAGGGAAAATAGAAAAGAAAGAAAAAGAAATGAAAGAAAAAAAAAAAAAAAGAAAAAAGGAAAGAAAATAGAAAAGAAAAAAAAAAAAAGAAAAAAAAAAAAAAAAAAAAAAAAAAAAAAAAAAAAGAAAAAAAAAAAAAATTGAAAAAAAAAGAAAAATTCAAAGAAAAAAAAAATGAAAAAAGAAAAAAAAGAAAAAAAAAAAGAAAAAAAAGGAAAAAATGAAAAAAAATGAAAAGAAAAAAAAATTTCTTAAAAAAAAAAAAAAAGAAAAAGAAAAAAAAAAAGAAAAAAGAAAAAAAAAAAAAGAAAAATAAAAGAAAAAAAAAAAAAAAAAAAAAAAAGGAAAAAAAA